>JAUZNC010049734.1:0-15548 GCA_034780395.1 Vannuccia rotundouncinata | reverse complement strand
ATTTAGGTTACTCCCAAGTGTCCAATTGTAAATAGCCAAATGCAGCAAATGTTAACTCAATGAATGCTCTATCACGCATAAGTTCAGTTTCATCATCTGCGCATTAATTTGGAAAAGATTGCTTCTATTCGGGATATCCAGAAGTAGAGGATTTTTCTTAGTACTAAGATAGGTCATAAAATTATATGCCATTTCTACATTAGAAAGTCGCACGCTCGAGAGGCAATCATCAATTGTAGGCAAGAGTTTTCCTGTAAAGTCCACCCCCGCAATAAAGTTATCATGTGAGAGTATTGAATGCTTTCTCCGCTACACAGGTCAAGAGTGGGGATTTAGACCAGGTCTTTGCGATACTATAGCGATTAGACTTGTCCTGTAAGAGTTCGCTCGTCACAATATCTAGGAGTTGAAACCATGCAGACGTTTTCACTTCATCCATGTTGAGTTTGTAATGAGTGGAGATAAGAATGTGGTTTTGTTTATAGGAAACTCTTGCGGTGGAGGAGTGAGAGGTAATGACATTAGCCAATCACTGCTGGATAAGTGATTTGATAAGCGAATGGCCAATGAAAATATGACACTTGTAAGTAGTAAGATAAAACCGAAAATAATTACAATTACAATTTGTCGTCCTTTTTCAAACATTCTTCGAATCGGACGTCCATTCTCATACATTCTTTGGAATGATAAAACGTTGAATTAGGGGTTCTCCAATATTTGTAATAAAACTATCGATGATAATATTTACACAAATTTGCAGACTCGTACTCATCATTTTCCAAGTTTCAATTTAATTCACAATCAATATTGTTTATAGGTTCTGACACTCTATTTATAATAATAGTGAGACAGATTTGTAGACTCTGATTCATATTTCCTACCAGTCTTGTATATATACACAACTTATCGTCACATTGTTTATATAATTGTAAATATAATGCATAGACGTGCATTGAAGTCAACTTAGAATGTGAAGGGGGAGAGGTGGGGGAATAATTCCTGCAAATTATCACAAATAATCCGGTTGCAATCGTAAGAGGCCTATAAACAAAATTTAAAAATCTCATGATCCCCCATCAAAGAAACGAAAAGTGCAACATAGACACTTAGGCAATAAGAAAAAGAAGAGAACAAAAAAATCTACCTCCTCAAAGAATATTGTACTTTAAGAATGTTGCTCACAGATAGTGATTGTCCCTGTACCAAGTCTGAAATGGGTCTTTTTGATCAACGACCGATGCAAATGGTTATGGAACGTGCGCAATGGGTGGATATTCATCCCCTTAATAGCGTCTCTCAAGACAATACCCCAATAGAATTTTCCATTTCCGGTTCTCTGATGAATATATTGATCAGAATGATATCTTTTTGGAGCTAAACTGTAAAGATGTAAAGACAGATGGAAGTGATTTTACACAAGCTAATGCGCAAACATGTGCTCCCGTCAATAATGTTCTATATAGTCTCTTATCTGATGTCAAACTGATTATGGTGAGACACAGCTGGAGGGAGGAGTACAACTATATCCCTATCGTGATATTCTCAGCAATATGCCATCTAAAAAATGGTTCCCAACTAGCTGCAAGCGGTTTTTCCAAGGATTCAGCTGGTACTATGGATGATGTCACGAATGTAGGTCATATAGCTCGATTGGCTAGCACTCTAATTAGCAAAACCTTCTCACTATGTGGCTCTCTTTGGCTCGATATGATTTCGCAGAATAAATACCTACTCAATCAATTGGATTGTCATATTAAACTCATTCGAGCCAAGTCTAATTTCTACATGAGGGTTGACGGTGAACGAATTAAAATTCTCGATGCAGTGTTGCATATCCGACGAGTAAAATTTGCTCCAAGTATAATTTTGGAGCACGAGAGACAACTTCTAACCCATAATGCCATATATCCTGTGCAGCATACTGAAATGCTTACCTATACCATCCCACAGGGGAGCATGAGTCATAATAAGGAGGTGTTGTTTTGTGGACATATGCCCAAGTTAATTTTTGTGGGAATGGTTGATAATAAGGCTTATAATAACGATGTTACAACAAATCGCTACAACTTTCAACATTATAATATGAATCATATGGCTCTCTATAAGGATGGTACAAGTCTACTCTTTAGAGCGTTGACTCCCAACTATGCAACTTGAATGTGTACTCGTGAATGCATGCCTCTCCTACAAAGTCTCGAGCTCTTTAATCGCAATGAAGATTTTGGTAATACACTTGAGGAATATTCTTCAGGTGGATATAACCTCTACGGTTTCAATGTGACACCTGATCTCTCTCTGACGGAACATGCTCAGCCCTATCAGGAGGGTAATCTTTGATTAGAGCTCAAATTTGCTAATACACTTGCAAGCACTATAAATGTAATAATCATGGCGATATTGGAAAAGTGGAAATTACACGACAGCGTGACGTTATCGTCGACCACAAGGGTTGAAATGCTAACTAGTCAGGAACTCGGCCTAATTATCAATAAAAAACCACATTTTCGCTAAACTATTTCCTTGGAGTATATCCTCTGAATCAGCTCCCACCAAATCCTAAAAATAGATCACTTGGATTCAATGTCAATACAGATACCGCTAACCTACCCGGGACTCACTGGATTGCCGTGGTCATTCTCGATAATACTCGCGGAGAAGTGTTTGACTCGTTTGGGAAACCGACCCCACCACGCCTACAACTCTAGATGAAAAAAAATTGTCCGCGAGGTTGCATTTTCAATAGACAGTTTATTCAGGGACCATTAACTACTATATGTGGTGCTTATTGTCTCTTTTGTCTCTTTGACTCTGTCTTATGCTTAAACATGATAGGAATGATATACAAAACAATTACTCACATGTAAAAATGCTGACTCATATGTACTTACCAATATTGAAAATTATTTTCAATAATTATGTACTACTTTCAATAGTTATGGATATAAATTTGGTAATGCTGTTTTGGAAATAATTTTATACATGCATTCTTATTATAATTTAAAAAAAAGAGATTGATCAACTCAATTTGCTATTTTCTTAATAATTGTTTGAGGGGTGTGTATAAACAATATACAACTAGGTTTAAATACATCGACTTAATGAATATGTCTATTAGAAATGGATTTCATATTATTCTCCCCAGCAATGTTAGTCATAGAGTTTCCAACGAGTCTAATACGCCCTCGGAATATTTGACTCAACTGCATACACCTATTGATCTCGGAAACAATGCCGATCAATGGGAAATGTGTTTTGTGGAAATGTCATTTGTTTATAGCATAAAAACCATAGACAAAGAATCTATCGACATCAAAGTTAAGCAAAAAGTGAACTATACAGAATTAAATATTACAGGACTTCCTCATTCTAATCCAAAAATACCTCTCAGATAAAACTTCTCAAAGGACGATTTTATTACGTGTATAGATTCCTAAATGAAATAATGGATGAGGGTGAATAGCGGTTTATCTATAACTCCAAGTTAAATCGATTTATGTTTGAGACAGATATTACAATTTTGATAAAGTTGTTTTAAGCAATCGTGTTGCTAGCTTTATAGGGTTTCATCCTCTAGTTGGATAAATGGATTCCTTAAATGGATCAGCAAAATGTTTTACTAAATCGATTCACTACGGCTATTCAGTCAAGAAAAAAGAGATGGTTAGCACCACATGCTCCAGCAATAGAAATCTGTATCTCGTCATTAAACTTGATCAGGGTAAGCAGAGTCCCACAATCTATTCAAGTGGGAAAAAAGTGTCTAATATGAAAGGAAAAATGGATAAAATAGTTAAATACTCCATCCCATCTGGCTATTATAAATCATCAGGAGAATTGGTCAACGTTTTCAACAAAACAAATCTACAAAATGACTGACTATGGGATTACTCTCTTCTTTGGTGCTGCTTTAAATCGATTCAAATAGGACTTTCCACCAGAAGGAGAACAGAAAATATCTCTACTACATAAGGAACAACTGGAGCATATTCTAGGATTTTTTGAATTGGAAAAAACTAAAACCTTAACTGCCAAACGTTCACCAGTTCTACGTAGAGGAATTAATAGTCTGTATGTCTATTGTGATGTATGTTCTAAGATGATTTTTGGAATCTCACTTGTCCCGCTTTTGCGAACAGTTGGCTTCCCTACTATTGCTTTTGGTGAAAACGTGGACATTATCTATAATAATCCGATATATGTACCCTGTATGAAGAGTTAATTCGATATTGTGGCAATTAAAATATGCGATGATACTGGACGTAAGGTACCCTTAAATGAGGGGAATAAACTACTCTGTAATTTAATAAAGTGTTTTTTAATGCTTATTCTTTTTATCAACTATTTATTCGTCTTATCATGCTATATATTTAATATACTACAGTTATATTATTCTTATTAAAACTTTAAGTATATTTTTTTGTATATCTTTTAAAAGAAACTTTATTTATTATGAAATAAACATATTATTCCTAAACATTATACTTTTTCTAAGTCTTTATATTAAGCATTAAAAACAATAACTGTTTAATGAATAGGAAAAAGATGAAGGAAATCATAGTATATTATCCTACAATATCACAGGAGAAAAATTCATGTAATTTTATAAAAAACAATAGGATAAATACGTAATTTTGGGTGCCCATAAAAAGTTATACGATATGAAAATGAAACCAACTCACGGCGTCAATGCCACTGACTCGCACATGAAAGATAAGATAAGTTATAAAAACTCCATTTCACTTGGAGAAAACATGTAAATCAACCTTTATAAAAACTCCATTTCACTTGGATAAAAAATATATAATTGGAACTCTATTGTGGATATGTACAACTCTTTATGTCTAAATATTTACATTTTAGAGAGAGAGAGAGAGAAAAAACTCCACTTTAAATGGAGAAAAAGAAATGATATTTATACAAGTCTAGGCCTCTTCGCCTCCGGTTCACTATCCACGCAGGTCTCTCACTCGGTCCATCAAGTTTATAGTTATCATAGGGTAGGCTTTGGATTAAAGACAAATCCTCAATGAAAGAAATAGTTTTCTTAGCGTACACAAAGTTATGTACTTGATGATTAGTAGAACCAATTCGTCGTTGGATATGGCTGAAGGTGGTCTTCTCCTGAAAAACCTTTTTGTAATTATCGTGAGTGATCTCCATGTTGAGCGAAGCCCGTCGCACCCTCTTGGCTCGCTTCAATTTCTTGCCATCAATGGCCAACATGGAGTAGCACTTCGGCCGGAGCAGAACCCACTCTCTAAACGGTTACCCAGCCGTCTCGTCCTTGATGCAGCTCAGGCGTGCCTTACATGGGTTGGAGAAGTCTGGATGCGTAGGATGCGTCCCCGCCCATGATGTCGATGGAACCACCGAGTGACTCGTAATGCAGCTTGTACATGACGAGCTTGGAAAAATCTAAGACAGCTCGTCCGATGTAGATAGGTTTGTCCAGCATAACCTAGTCCTTAGCGAGATGTACTCCAATTATGTTGTCGTTGAAGATGACAGAGCTGAGGAAGTTAGCAGGCTTTCTTGGGTAGTGCAGAAGCGAAACTTCATTCTAAAAGATGGAGATTATATGGTTTTAGAAAATCAGCTAATAGTATTATTTAAATAGATATTACTCACCGTTTACGTACGTTCTCCATCGTCTTCCCGAACAAAGCGTTGTTACGCAGCTTATAGTAATCCTTCTCGAATGAGGTGGATGCCGCCTGACGTTTTTGAGAGTTGTAGGTGATATAGGGCTCGAAGAATGCGGACTGGTTGAACCGAAGAGCGCGTCGGATTCGGATCAACTTCATACCCTGTACTAGGTAGAACTGAAGCAGCCGGCTGTGAACCACATATTCCTTCTTGTCCCAGTGAGTCAGGAGAAGCTTTGTAGTGCCTCGGTAAATCTTGTCCTTGTCGCCGTTGAGATGACGCCATTGTTCCTGCATGAAATCCGTCAGATACCGTTCCGGGAGTTTGCATTTCGGAGGTGCGAAGGGTAGATCGCAGGTGCGGTCTTGTAACTCCTTAAGATATTCCAGATGGACCTCCAGGATATGTCACACGTCTCCATCATAGTCAAAATTGAGTATGTCCAGAGTCTGATGTTCATCCTCTGGAATCCACTCAAAATTGGACTGTGGCAGCTTATGGGAAAGTGCGTGGCCATAGAGGTTGTTCGTGTCCACGTAGAGTAAGTCCACATCTGGTTCAGTCTGGTCGTATGAGTCGGGGATGCGGGGTGTGTTATAAGAAACGTGGTGAGTATTGACGAAGATCATACTACTACGAATACGCTCTCCACGAAACAATAGGAATTGTCATCTTTGAGAAGCCCAACCTGAAATAAGTAAAATTAATATTAGATGGTGAGGATTATAAAAAGAGAGAAATAGAAATACATACTTTAATACCGGTCATCTTGAACGCCGAATCCCATGAGAGATCGGGGAAAGTCAGTTAGTAAGCAGGATCTAAGTCATCCTCATCTAGTTGGTAAACATCTAGACGTAAGTACGTCAACATGTAGTCCTCCAGGCTTTCTGAACACGTGAGTAGCGTTCGATAATGCACTCCTGCTGGCTGAGATCGTCGAAAAACGCTTCCCTGGTAGGTAGTTGTCCTTCTCTGAGGCATGGTGAGTCCGGTGAGGTAGGAGTAGGGGAAAACTCCCTTGGAGAGTGCAACTTCGGTGAAGGTGTTGTCCAAGTTGAAAATCGATCAAGTATGTCGGAGCTGGTGCGGAGCAAGATTGCTCACTAGGGAATCCAGCGAGGCCGACATGAACTGCAGAGAGTCGCTGAACACGATTTTCATCTTCTTCCCCCGAAGGTTTGGTGGAATAGCCTTCCTTACCTCAAACTCAGCATAACTCCTTCCTTCTATGGAGTGACTGTCAAGATGTTGACAAGTCGAGGTTCTCGATCGTTGACATGCTGTCTCGGATAACCACAGGCGCGCAGTATTCGTAGGGGATGGTCCTCATTCTCATTGATCCCCTCTAGCAGATTGACAAAAATGACCGGGTTCAACTTCTCAAACCGCGGGATATCGGCAGCCGTGATGGGGAAAGTGAGGCCGGTGAAGTTGAGCTCATTAGCCCATTTGTCGTAGGGTGCTGTTTGATCCCGATAAGCAGTGACATGATCATAGTGCAGGATAGATAGAACTGCATACATGAAGCAGTTGTCTTCGTCCCTATTATCAATATTGATGACGGCCCCCTTCGCCGTGAGTCTTTTCGGGATGCCGCAATTCCAGAATGAAACAAATCTCTAGCGATCTTTTCCAAAAAGCTTTCAAAAATCTGATCCGGTCTTGGAGAGGCTGGAGATATATTCTCAACTGAGAGAGCAGGTATTCGCGATGTCTCATGTGCGATGTCTCTGGGATAGACTGCTAGTGCTGGCAGTGGAGACTGCTGTGATGAGAGAGCAGTAGTTGAGGAGGTTGGACGTACTCTCAAGTCCAGAGGCATCTCTGTAGAATTGGAATGGGGAGCTGCTTCCATCCTGAGATCCAGAGGAGATTGCTGCGATTGGAGAGCAGTTGATGAGGAGGTTGGGCGTACAGTAAGGTCCAGAGGCTCATCTGTAGAATAGGACCGGGTTGAAGGAGAGGTTGAAGTTCCAGCATCAGATAAGAGAGCTGCTTCCATCCAGGGATCTAGAGAAGCTTGGATCCAGCCATTGAAGTCGTCGATGGTGAAGTTGACGAAATATTCGTCCGGGATTGGAGACAGCACCGCCATAAACTGTTCAACTTCCTGCAAGCAGACAGCTGAACTATCATCCGGTCAAGAGGGGGGAAATATCGCAGACCTCATAGGATCTGGATTCCCCAACGACTCCATTACGAATGAAAGCCCAGCTGACGGCTCATTATCAGTAAAGCTCATAGTCTAACAATATAAAAAGAGATAATTTTACAACTATTTTGTAGTGAAAGAGAAATTTGGGCATAGCTTCTGGGCCATTTTGAATTAAGTACATTTTTAAAATGCCTTAAAAATAAATAAAAATTTTGAAATTATAAGTATTTCAATTTATTAGAAATAATTTATACAAAATATTATAAGAATTATAAGCTAATAGAAATTTGGACATGGCTTCTAAGCCATAATTATGATTTTTTGTCATAATATCACATGAATTAAAAAAGTAATAGAAATTTGGGCATGGCTGCTGAGCGATAATACATTTTTTCAATGACTGCACAAAATTTTACAAGTATTTTCAAAATATTTTATAAAATAATATAAATTTGGGCATAGCTCTTCCCCCTAGGGCATTGTTTTATTTATTTTGTTTTCAAAAGTATTAAGACTTTTAGCGTCAATCTCGAGCCCTTATTGTAATTAATATTGATTTATATTAAATATAAAATAATAAAGTTAAAATATATATAAATATAACTCATACATGATTTGATTTAAAAGTATTATACATTTTGGCGTCGATCTCGAGCTCCTTATTAAATTTAATATTAGCTCCTAGGTGATATAAAATTTTTTAAATGACGTCATTAAATAATGAAAATAATTTACAAAATGTTACAAATATTGACAAAAATATTATAAGTACTTTAAATTATTGCCAATTTGGGCGCCGCTTTCGTGCGAATTTTTAAATGACTTGTAAATAAATAAATGAAAAGGATAATATTAAAAATATATACTGCACAAATGTATTGTTATTAAAAATTTAAACAGTAGCAATTCTCTGTCATGCAATCCGTCATTGCCATTTTATACAAACCACCTGCCAACTAATATGAACAGGAGTAATCTGACAAGGCTCAATGAGTTTACTGATTATTAGCTGATATGGAACTCTACAGACATTCGTCTCAATGGTTTACGCTCTTGCGCTCGCCATTAATAGAGTATTAAAACCACATCCACAGGCTCATCCCAAGCAAGGTGAAATCATAAATTAAACTTAATTAAAATATATGTACGCATGGTAAGATTATATTAGAACTTTGCAGTGCCATACTGTGTCTCATTAGTCAACTAGTTAAAAATATTGAAAAATTTGTGCAGTAATATCCAAAAATAGTTGTAATGAATTAAATTTTGAAAATTATAAGTAAGAAAAAGAATTAAATTTTTTTGTTTATTTTATTTTATTTTATGTTATTTTATTATTTTTAGATTTAAAATTAATTTAGTTTTCTTAAATTTTGATTTTAAATTTTTTTTAAAACCTATTAATAATGAAATAGTGTACACTTACTTTGAATAGGTGATGGGATAGTAAACACTAATAGGCACAGAAAAATAGTGATAATAATACGGACGAGAGCGACAAGGAGGCGATCGTCTGAGAGCTCATAAAAATGTGAATGAAAACAGCGAGTTAGACACCTCCTTATATAAGATTTTTACTTGAATTAACTGGACTCCTATTGGATAATAATTTAACTAGCAAAGGTGTAAACAAAGGGGGGAAGGAGGTGGCTTGGATATAACCCTTCCATACTACATATTATTTTAAAATTATGTTAACCCAAGCACTACGTTTGTATAGCACGGAATGAAGGACCAACGAATGAGATGAAATTTTATGTTTAATGAAACTTGAAATTTTGCTATCCATTGTTATACTAATAAATGTACAATAATATATTTTCTCATGTTACAAGATTCAAAATAAATTTATATTATTGAAAAATAATTTATTAAAGTGTAAATAATGTAACTAATATTATTGAATTATAATCTATATGAACTTTGCGGTTTTTTAGTTAGTTATCTGTGTAAAAACTGTAGTCGAAAGAGGACGCTTTTAAACTTGTGAAATGTTTGAGGAATAATATAGATTACTCGACTGAAGTTGATAGTCTAAACATCAATAATTTACCGACGGTATTATATAATCCAAATTGTATAACAAAAACGTAATAACACACTAGGAGAATTACATACATAATATGCACACATCTGAATTCATTAGAGTATCATTCTTTGTAAATATCTCACTTTACCAACAGTCCGCAACTCATAACTAATAAGTATAGAGCAACACTTGACAACACTTGACAATTATCAGCATTTAGCAATATTTTTATAAAAACTGGATCAACCCAAATTTACTCTTTATGTTATATGAAAGTAAGGCGTACAGAACTTGGATATTAAACACATTACGGATTGATTACTCACAATACTTTATCTACATCTAATTTATTAACGGCCCATCCTATTTGGGTCCAAGAGAAATCATAACAACCAAAATATGCTCACCAATTCAAATGCAAAAGCAATTATAGAACAACAATTTTTAATATAATTATTCTTTGTGAATTATAATCCATGACACGACGTAAATACGACAATGCAAAACTCATTTTCATAAGATATATTGAATTTTAAATTTTGTATATATTTGAAATGTTACTAAATTTGTGAATTTATTTACAATACGAAATAAAATAATTGAATTAAAGAAGAAGTTTAAAATATTTAGATAAACTTTCTATATAATTCAAAACGATCTAAAACTTTCATATAATAAAATAAGTTTTATTTGCAAATTGACAGGCGCAAGGAGCATTACAGATGAATGTATTTACAAATAATATAGTTAGTTACAAGTATTTTGGTTGTAATTGTGTGTGAATTGGTTTCGTATGAATTTTATTGTTAAAAAAAATTAATTTTGTAGCCTATTTATTGATTTAAGTAAAAAATGAAGTTATCTTGAACATGAGAACAGAAAAACAGAATTTACTCTTCAATGTAATCTCTGCTTGGAATAAAAAGTGGGAAAAGTATTTTAATGTAAGTGAACATGTTCAATATATTTATAATTAATGTTATAATGAATATCTTATGTATTGTGTAAAATAAACGTGTTTTGTTCTGCATTATGAATGCATTTGTGAAATAAACATTCATAATTATTCATAAAATAATAAAATCTTTTTTCTTTATGTTATCAGAACAAATTGATATCTGAAAAGTTTAGTCCCGTGGAAACTAGACAGAATCTTAAATTGTACACATTTTACAACGTCTTTTTGGAATTGTACACATCTGAATGGGAGGTATTCAAACAACTATCGATTATCGGCCGAGTGCCTGTTGATGTGATTTTGCCTGAAGATCTAAAATTGATAATTGCTTCTGAAAACAGTTTAACATTCTCTTGGACGACAACTGCTAAAACTTGTTGTCAAACTATTTTGTTTTCAGTTTTGTTGACTAAAAAGTAAGAATATCTCTTTAAAAATAGCAATTCAACCGCATTTGTAGTTTTTTTGTAAAAGTATTTTTTTATAAAACTTTATCAAATGAAAGACAGAAATTTTCACAGATTTAGAGATAGATGAAATATTATAGTCCTGTGATCGATTAGTAACAAAAAAATGACCAAGATGTTCGCTTCCTGAAGAAAGCATTACAATTTGTATATATGAGGTTTTCTGTACTATGCTGAATCCGAATTTAAGAGAATCCACGCTTGCAAATCAAGGGATCCTTCTTAAACTCCCGAAATTCAAGATGGCCGCCATCCTCATTTCAAATTTTGATATATAGTGCGTTTTGAAATGTCATCCCGTGAGCTATTGCTGTGCAAATTAATTTTTTGGCAGTTTTTTTATTGGACACGGACCGGTCTTAGCCTGGGACTCTTACCAAAATTAGATTTCCTAATAATGAACTGATATTGACTATTTTGGAGTTTTGTTGTAGGTTTTTTATGATGTTGAATTCATTTCTGATTATATCGAATCACATTTTCCTGTCTCAAGGTCATTACTGGAGATTCAGGCTTACCAGATAGCCTCGAGGACCAATAAAATCCATGATTTTCAATATAAATAGGATTTTTAATAATTGAATTATTATTTTGAAGATTTCATATTAAGCTAGTTATTTTATTGCTTGAAATAAACAATTACTAATTACTAAAATTACCGGGGTCTATAAAATGGGTTCCAGGGGTCTGAATATTTGTACCCCACCATTTTTCAATTTCTGAGACCTAATTCTATATGAAACTGCTAAAAAATAAAGTTTCACAGCTTTAGCTCACGGATGAGATATCATAACGCACAATTTATCGAAATTTGTAATGAGGAGGGTACCTATCTTAAATTTCGCGAAGGTGGGGAATATTGAGGGGATCCCTTGGTTTGCCAGTGTGGATTCGCTTAGATCCAGATTCAGCATCTCAAAACTCCTATATTCAAATTTTAAAGCTTTCTTCAGAATGTAAATTATTTTCTTTTACCTTCCGGACTATTTAGTTAATAACAATAAACAAGGAAAAGCCACATTGTTACTAAGTTTATATTATTTAGTATTTATATATAATCCATGCAAATGAATTTATTTGTGAACTTAACTTTAGTAATACTTTCTATAATTATTTGCAGTGGAAATGTCAAAGACTCCCGAATTATACGGAACAATCGAAAGAATTTTGAATACAAAGCGACCAATTTGAAATTAGAAACCAAACATGACGTCACAGTTTGCTCAATAAATTCACACTTTGAAAAGTGTTTAGATTCCCTTCCTGTTTGGACCAACGACGTCAAAGCAACCCGTGTAGTTTCTCTTTCAACATCAAAAATTCAATCGAAAAGTATCGAAATCTCTTGGAGAAGACCAAAACTCTTCTCTGGAACTGTTTTCATGTATTTCGTCATTTTAGAAACTTCCACTCGCTGTATTTCCGTAGAAATTGTTTCTGAAAGCTGCAATAACGGAGTAAGCTTACAGAAATATAAATTTTTACAGTTGATATCAATTTTTGAAATTGAACAAGTTTAATTACATTGATTATTATAAAAATATAATTTTTATCGTCTTTTAATTCCAAAATGCTCATTCATATAATTATGCAAAATTGTGTAATTAAATTATTAAATGTTTTTGGAAAATAAAATTTAATTTAATTATAGCCTAGTTATATCGAAGTTTAAAATTAATTTTCCGAATTCATAGAAGTTAATAAATAAATATTTGTATATAAGTCCAAAGTCAAAAATTCACATGATATGTTTCCTAATGATTTATGACTTTTTTTTAAATATACAGGCCGGGTGGCCCAAACGTCCATACTCCGGAAGTAGTAATTATTAAGATAAGTGGATTACATAACCGACTTCGTTTATTTACAGACAGTAATGTAGGATATATAAGGTAGAATATTCTATTTACAGTTACATTAAAATAATTGTTTCTCAATTCCATCACACCAAATGACAGCCCAAACAGTTATTCCATGGAGAATTTACACTTTGAATGCCAAAAAACACAATTGTGACGTTGTTTATATAAATAATATTTAATAAGTTGTTAAACTATTTTCCATATTCAGACTCAATATCAAAATCAAAGTATTGACAGTTTGAGGTCAGTTATACCTGCTAATTGTCGACCTTCCCAGTCTGTATCTAAGAACTTCATAAGTGACATTATCTATGAAGCTTCAAAACTGAGGCCCGCTACTTCATACTACATAACTATTTTACCAGTCAACAGATTTGGAATTGGAGAGGGTGCTTCCATAACATCAGTTACACTAGAAGACAGTGAGCCTCATCGATATATTTTATTATATATAACATATTATATTTGATTATATAGAATTAAAATGTTTTTGAACTGATTTGCCGATTCAGAAGTGATTTCCATGAAATTTTTGGACTGACATGTATAAAATGTCTGCATAAAATTTACCTGAAACATTTTACATTTTTATAATAATAAAGCGCTTACAAAAATCTTTTTTCTAAAAAATATATTTTATCCCTCATGACTATATAAAATTATGTAATTGAATCACAGTTAAAAATTACCATGAGCCTTATAGTAAAAATGTATAATATGATATAATTGAATAGAATGTTTTAATATTATAATATTTAATATCAAGAAATGAAAAATATTGAAATAATACTTAATGTACTTAATTATTCTTTAACCAGAGAGTGAACAAGTTTCTAACTCAACAGCCTACTCCGATAATTCGAAAAGTATTTTTATAAAATGGCAACCCCCAAGTTCCCCCAATGGTCAAATTCACGGATATTTTATTATGATTTATCAAAAGCAAAATTGTGTCATTTTCAAACGAGTGGATTGCGAGAACTGTGGACAATTAAAAGTAAGTTTCCTTTTGCAAGAGTCCATAATCTACATTTTTAATTGTTTCCCAAACAATTTTTCAGTATTAAAAATTACCTGTTTTTAAGAAAGAATATATTTAATATCAATATTCATAACGAATCAATTGAACATCGTGGATGTCGACAACACATTTAAATTGTATTTAAAGATGTTGACTGCGGAAATAATATTTCGAATTGACTTTCAAATCAATAGCTGAATGTCTGTGTATTGGGGTAACTTCGTCCTCAGGTGTATCGTAGAGTGGAGTAGACAGATTGTGCCATGGGGAAATATCGTCCTCGTGAATAGTTAGCAATACCAACGAAGCAACTGATGAAGCGAGTGATGAAGAACCTTACACCCAATGTCACATCATTCTTAGTGGATATCGTGGACCGGATTTGGTTGCTTGTGTTGACTGACGATCGTAGTTTTGGATAAATTGTTATAACTGTGAACCATTATTTCAATGTTTTTTGTGTTAATAAACGTGATAAACAAAAAAGAAACTCTAAAGTGTTTACTTACTTCTATGTAATCCCGTCATCCCGTTTTTTTGAAAAATAAATGTTTTTTTAAGATTAAATCATTCATTTAAATGGATTAAAACTCTTCATATTATAATATAGCGAAGGTGGCGAAGTTCCACCATTTTACGGTATCGTTCTTAAACCAATGATTAACTTATTTGTTATTTACTAAACTTGTTTTAACTTATTCATATTTTCAATCATATTTTAACACTAATTAAAAAATAGTTAAAATCGATGCTTTTCATATGACTAGAAACAGAATCAACATCAGATATTTTAATGGATTTTCAAGTTCAATGATAACACAAGACAATCCTTAATGAAATGTTCTGACAACATCCAGCTGGTTCGAGGTTTCCACGATAATTTTGTTGTCCTACTGTCTTTACGAAAACTAATTATTCAAGTGAACACCCGACAAGGAAATTGATGTGATTGCTCTCCAAGAAGTCCACCTTCCTGTAACTGGTGACATCTAGGAAAATCTAGGCCATGCGAAAGGCGGTGACGTCGCTATCTACGTACGGGAAGGCCTGAAGCATCAAAGTATTGTCACAACACCTCTCAACCTGAATGTCAATACTACTTAGTGGACGGCCACTACCGTCTATGACGAGACCCAAAGATCCATCTCAATCCACAACATGTACATTTCCACCATCAGAACTGAAACCAATGACCAACGTGTCAATAACTTTGAAGGTGATCTCCTCCTCACGAATAACAACACCATCATTCTAGTTGACATCAACGCGCACAATCCCAGCTGGCAAAGATGTTAAACGATTGGATTGGCAAAAAACGTAAGCACCATCAACAACGGTGAACCTACCCACCTCCGCCAAGGGACCGGTGCCCCTTTGCCCCGGACATCACTGTGGTGTCGGAGAACC
>JAUZNC010049723.1:0-15554 GCA_034780395.1 Vannuccia rotundouncinata | reverse complement strand
TACATCTAGATAACCGAGTGTCGGCAACCTAGCATTCTACATCTAGATAACCGAGTGTCGGCAACCTAGCATTCTACTTCTAGATATCCGAGTATCGGCAACCTAGCATTCTACATCTAGATATCCGAGTGTCGGCAATCTAGCATTCTACAGCTAGATAACCGAGTGTCGGCAACCTAGCATTCTACAGCTAGATAACCGAGTGTCGGCAACCTAGATTTTTACATCTAGATAACCGAGTGTCGGCAACCTAGCATTCTACATCTAGATATCCGAGTGTCGGCAACCTAGCATTCTACTTCTAGATATCCGAGTGTCGGCAACCTAGCAATCTACATCTAGATAACCGAGTGTCGGCAACCTAGCATTCTACATCTAGATAACCGAGTGTCGGCAACCTAGCATTCTACTTCTAGATATCCGAGTATCGGCAACCTAGCATTCTACATCTAGATATCCGAGTGTCGGCAATCTAGCATTCTACAGCTAGATAACCGAGTGTCGGCAACCTAGCATTCTACAGCTAGATAACCGAGTGTCGGCAACCTAGATTTTTACATCTAGATAACCGAGTGTCGGCAACCTAGCATTCTACATCTAGATATCCGAGTGTCGGCAACCTAGCATTCTACATCTAGATAACCGAGTGTCGGCAACCTAGAATTCTACATCTAGATAACCGAGTGTCGGCATCCTAGATTTTTACATCTAGATAACCGAGTGTCGGCAACCTAGCATTCTACTTCTAGATAGCCGAGTGTCGGCAACCTAGCATTCTACTTCTAGATAGCCGAGTGTCGGCAACCTAGACACTTCATTTCAGTAATTAATTTATCAATATCAATTATTAATATTTATATATTCATACATTTAAAAATATATAGGGTAACTAAAGGCTCTGTATAAATAATTTCAGTTAAAATCTATCACAAATTTACAAATAATTTATTAATCAATATATTATTATTTATATATGCATATTAACTATAAAGAGTATAGGATAGCAAATTTACATTAAAGATTTCAGTTAAAATTATATATTTTTTATTTAAAAAAATTGTTAATGCATGATTTAAAATTGATCACTATACCAATAATGCTCCATACATTAAAATAGATTTCCCTTTTTATACTTCATAATCCCTGCTGATGAAAACAAAAGAAAACTGTGGTGCATGGCATTGATAAGGAGAGATGGAATTAAAACAAGGATGCCATATAACAGAGCTGTAGTTTGTTCTAAGTACTTTTTGCCAAATGACTATAATACCTACCATGAGTGTAAACAGTTGCTTCCATCTGCTGCACCTATAGTGTTTATTTGTTTCCCTCCCAAAAATTAAATTCACTTAGATTAATTTCTTGGATAAAATAATGAGAAAAAAAAGAAAATATTGATATAACCAAAAGCTACTGCATTTTAAAAATCACAAAAGAACTGCATGAACAGAATACATTCTTAATTCAAAAACAAAATATCATATTTACCATGATAGATTTAAAAAAAAAAAGAAAAAGTAAAACAAATAAAACGAATGATCTTCAATTCAACGGAAGGCTTTTATGCTATCAACATTTGAGAACAAAAATTTCGCACAGTGCAGTGCCAAGGGGTGGTCACTTTGATTTTATGCAACCTGTCGAAGTTGGAATCATTTCTGTCTAATTAAACGGCACCGAAGTGATATCAGCTAAATGTATAAATATATTAAAATAAAAAAATCGATCCCTTGGCAGGTGGTCTGCTACAGTAATGATCTTCATTTCAGCTAAGACCTTCAGTACAAGTAATATCTTGGAACCCAATTATGTTCATCTTCAAAATTAAGCCTAAATAAATTTCATCTTCTTCTATTGTGGTTTGAAATGTGTAAGGACGCACACTGTGCAGCAATATGATTTGTTAAACACTAGTCCAATATTTATGGAAATATCGTATTGGTTACAGTGTATAAATTATTCAAGGTGATTTAATGTGTGTTCAAAATCTAATTTTCTTTTTATAGCAATCTTTTGAGATTCTTTTGCCAATGTAATGGTCCATTTCAATGAAGATTCCATTTCTTCACATCATGCCTGCATCTAAAAAAAATAAGTATTTAATATATGCGATCAGATTATATCCTTATATTTCAGTATTTTTATTATTGTACTTAATTGGGACCTAACCTTAAAATATAAACGAAACTTGATTTGAGAATCCTATTTTAGCAATTCTATTTAACCTATCAAGTGTTTCCGTTGTTCAGAAATTATGGAGAAAACTTCATTTCTGAAAACTAAAATAGAGCATACTTTCAACTTTTTTTGATTACGATAGTTTCATATATATGATGTACATAAACATGTATAAAAACATTTCTGAAACATTTCAAAAATTAAATATTCTACTGTGTACAAAGTAAATAACGGACGTGAAAAATTAAAAAATATCCATTCTAAGTAATTCCTTAATCACACATTCAAGCTGTATATGAATTTTTCTTACATTTTGGAGTGAAACATAAACTTTTTGAAGTAAAGGCCCACACACAAGAACACTGTTGCGGTTCAACAAAAATGTTTAACAAAAAAGATTATCTAAATGACATTCGAGATGTATTTGTCGTATGGGGGGGGGGGGTGGATCTAGCTCAAAATCTGATCGTCTTCAGCACTCACTATAGTACGATAATTGTTGAGGTTATTTTTCCTTGAATGCATATATAAATGAGTACCTATTTAGAATATACTATAATATATTATTCTTTTGAGAAACAATTTTCATAAAAATAATTTTCCAAATATATTCCAAATTTCAACAATATATTCAGAATTATTAAAAATTAAAATATTTTTATAAAAACATCACAGATAAAATCGTGTTGTAATGTAATTTAATCTAGATACATTTACCAATTATATAACAATTTATTTTTACTTTTACATTACTATCTTCGATTTTAAGACTAACGCGCAAACTAATTTCATACATTGAGATTATAATAATTGTAAAGTAAACTTTTTGTATAGTTTTCATTGAGATTGACAAAATATTAATATCAATATAACTGTCAATTATGAATGTCAAGTAAATCTAAACGACGTGATTTTTTGGCAGAAAATGTCTAAAATGGCTCGCAGATCTAAAGACATTGAATAATGAGCATACAGCAAAGTATGACCATATTCATACGACACAAGTTGACTGAATTGTGAAAATATTTCAATTAATTACAATTCGATTGCAATAAATACATATATTAATTGCAATTTTAATGTAAAAATATAATATTAATTGCAATATAATATTCTGATTTTATTTCTTATACTACTTCAAAGTAATATATCAAAATTATATAATAATAATCTAGAAATTAAGAAAAATAATATTATTAGATAAATCAAAATCAAATCAAAAACGAAAATATCTATTTATAATTCAACAATATGCGATAGATCTGTACAAAACATGTAAAAGTACTTTGTAAAAAGCAATATCAAAGAGAAACTTATTTTTTTCTAGATAACAAATTTTGGACATTTTGGGCCCTTTGATTTTTACCACAACTTTTTGAGAGAGGCTAAACGGTACCGGGAACGAGAGTTTACCCGGTTCAGAATTTTTTCACCTTCATCTCATCACGGGAAACATTTCTGTTTATTTTAATCTCAATTGGAGACTTATTTTGTTTAATAAAATCGTATTTGAATGTTTTTCGACCAATTTTGAAAAGTTTTTCGGACTCTTACGTAAATAATGTACGTAAACCCCCTATATAAGAAGATGCCCCTGGTGATGGAAAATCCGTAGATGGTCTTGGTTTGATGATCTGATGTCTGGTTCTCTTCTAATCGAAGATCTAATAAATGAACAAATTCTAAAATTTTCATCGTCTAAAATCCCTTCACTTTACATGGGGAAAATTCAATCTTGATTTTCTCTGGAAATATCCAACGGATCTTGGATATTTTTTATGGATAGCCCGTCGGATCAGGGTCATTTAGAGCCATCAAACTCCATAATCTGAGCTATAATAAAAAAGGTATTTGCAAAGTAAAATTAAAAAATAATTAAAAACTTAAAATATATATATATAAAAAATAATCCTATTGCTCTGAAATTTTAATACAATTTGCTGCTTTTTATAAGATTATGTAGCTTTAAATTTAGTGAAATTATTCATACATATTATTAATTTTTTCTGTTTAAATAGCTACAATTATGTGTCAAATCATTTTTAAAAATCAAGACGTTGCCTCACATACTTTGCAGGAACCCAGGCTGCATTCTATGTAGCCTAACAAGGATATATCCAGCATACATTATCCACCCAACCCTATCTTTTACTAGTTAAATTAAAGTAATATTAATAAATATCCAGAGTACAATTGTTGATTTGTCACGAAATGGCAGTTTGGGCAGGAACTCTGCTCCAGGGGCATGTTGTATAAAATTATCGATTAATCGCCATCGTTAACTTCCGATTGATCAGTAAAAATTACTCCGATTAATCGTTATGGCGAAGGATACCAGATGAATGTTGTATAAATCGCTCAACTGGCTGACCTACTTTGAAAGGAAAATACTATGCCAACACCTAACGCCCACATAATAACGCTTACTTTACAAACTGTAAAGAAAAGCCCAACAATAGAGTATATTGCCCAAGCCCTTTTCATTTGTTATTACAATAGAGTGTGGACATGTGTGGGGCAAAAATGTATCGCGTCGCATACATATTATTAAAATGAATATATATTATTTTTAAACATTCATTATATTTTGAAGAAATATTTTGTAAGAATAAGAAATTTATAACCCAATAAATTGCCATTTATTAAATATACGCAATTTTTTAAAATTTGCTTTAAATATTTCAACAAATAAAGAATTGGACTATTAATTATGGTTAACAAACTTTAATTTCTGCAACTATAAATAAATACAACTGTTGAACGGAATGTAAAGCATGGCTCGTTTGCGTCGTGGTCTTCTTCTCAAAGGCTCAATAAATATATATATATATCATCCAAATACATTGTCTTTTTCGCGAGAAATGATAATTCCGAGAGAGATCTTCATCGGATAAAAACAAAATTTCTCCGATTCTCAATAATTACCTCGAATATATTAATAATGAGCTATCACACAAGAAATCTGATATTTTATACACACATGCTCATAGACACCTTGCACAAATGTCTATATATTCACAAATAAATATCCTTCGTAACCTTAACCTCTTCCAGACGGGAGAAGCAACGTTTGCTACGAAAAAAAGTTACTTCCCCACACGGGAGTAGCAAACGTTGCTATTTTCATATAACAGATAAATGAATGAGTTTTTAAAATTAGTTTTCATCTAATTGCATACGAAATCGTTTACCTAGACTGTGGGTGAGTGTCCATTACCTCAGTGTCATAACCGTCGGACAAACACACTGTCCAAAGGGGATCGAAATTTGACTGGTCAAAAGGAAAAAGCTGTGAGACGCACGTACTAAATTGAGAAATTTTGATTGGCTAATTAAAAGCCGCAACCTAATAAGTGTGTATATACAAGAATATCACTAAATAATTATACTCACAGATTCTCTTCTCAGATATTTACATATTTTTAATATATATCTGGTCCAATTTTAGGCTGCAATCACGATTCTTTCGAAAAGATACCCTGTTAGCTATTCGTTATCATGACAAGAAGGATTTCTGTTTCATGACTTCCTCCGGTGTCGCTGATGTGACCCCATTGGAGAGACATCGTAGAGGCGGTGGAATAGAAGCCTGCAATCGTCCGAGTCCCCTTGATGAATACAACAAAAAAATGGGTGGCATTGATCTCGCTGACGGTGTCATTAGCTATTACAATGCGGTCCGAAAATCTCACAGATGGTTCGTAAAACTTGGATTGCACCTTCTCCAAAGGATGGTTCTAAACTCATGGTTTCTCTTCAGGTATATATATAGTAATATAGTAAAATATAATATTTTTTATACTGCATGGAACAAAATTTTTTACATTAATATTTTTCCTATAGGAAAATCAAAGGAGTCGATGTTCCATTTCTCAGTTTTGAGGAAAATTTCATCCGAGATAGTTTAGGGATCAAACAAGGTGTACCTGGAGCTATCGCTTTCGTCCACCTTCCACAGCTGATCCCCCCACCTCCCAAACAACAAAGCCCAGAAGCTGGTGCAAACATTGCAAAAATCAGAATCATGAAGCCAAGATATATTATTTATGTCCAATCTGTCAATCTGAATACTTTTTTTATTTTTGAATCTGTCCCGACTCATCTGCTCAAGGGGTAACGGTATGCCCAAATCAAAGTTCTTGTCGCAGTATAAATGTTGCCGAGGTAAGTTGACAAAACCTGTGAACAATAACATTGCTATGAAAGCTTTTATGTTCTCTAAGAAAACATCAAAATGTATGTCACCTTGCTGCCCTGCATAACGAATGCACTCGCAACTACGTTACGTTAATAGAAAAAAAACAAATTGGGGACATTGACTGAAGGAAAGGATGTATTTCGGAAAAAGGTTGTAAGCGAGGACCACAAGCCAATTCCGAAACTGTCAAATGATGACGCCAACGAGTGTTTTCTTTGCAGGATGAGCATATATATTTATATATATAAATAAAAGTTACAATATTATTACAAACAAGTCTAATTATAGGTGACATGTTTTTAAATGATGAAATTGAAGTGAAAGGAGTCATATACCTTATGATAAGAAAAGAAGAATTTAGTATTGATTTGTTACCACAAATGAGAAGTATCACAAATCAAAAAAACTGATGAGTACCTCTCTACCCCAATGGTTTAATGAATGACGTTGCTGTTACTAAAAATATAATTATTTGGTTTCTTGTACCTAGAACGTAACTAGGTGTGTCAGTTTCTTATATTGTAATCTGTAATCCACAGTTTCCAATCCAATCAATACTTGGTGAGTTATGTATTTTTATTATAACATATATTAAAAAAATTAAAGAATATAAATCAAAATAGAAACCTTATCTAGAAGATAATATCCTTCAATAATTATGTTTAAACCATAGACATTAGATTTATACTCATATTAACACGTATCACCCGATTGGGGGTCTGACAGACCTCTGGCTTACCTGGTTTGCATTTAAACACAATTCGTTACTTCAATCCGTTTAATATTATATGAGAATTAAGAAAACATATTATCGAATAAAATTTAAGGACAGTGAGGAACAACAAAAGGTGTATATTACCCGGAGAGGTATAGTAGAATTGTGTATGCTCCACATTGCTCACTTTCGGATTTCATTCCTCCGAGACATGCAATTTCTAACATCAAGGTGGTTCTCTGCATTTCAAGTGGATGCTCCTACGGGTAAGCCTCTATCGATATTGGCCTACAACGAGTTTAAACCAGGAGTAGACATGTTCAATTGGTGTTCAAAACAGTATACAACCAGAAAGAAGACAAATCGATGGACAATGCGTTTATCCGAACATTTACTAGAATTTGCGTGTTACAACGCATGGGTCATTCTTTGACACAACCAGCCTAGACAATTTCCATCAATCAAACGTGGTGGTCGCAAATTGTTCTTGGCGGCTTTGGCCAAAGCACTAACACGGCAGGGAATGCAGCCGCGCATTGACAATAACATTGGACTGCAGAAACCACAGATTGAAAGCCTTCATGTGTTTGGTTTCATTCCAGCTCGACGTGAACCTGTTGCTGTCCCTAATCATAGGGGACTATGCAGTATCTGTTCTGTGGCGAGAAAGCGAAAAAGCCAACAACATTGCAATTTATGCAATCATAACGTGTGTGCTGAACACAGTGTTGTTATTCAGACATGTGAAATTTGTGCTGCTATTTAATTGTAATTATTTAATAATACACTCTATTATTTTATTGTTTTGTAATATACTACAATAATAATTATAGTACAATATAATTCGAGTCATTTAGAATCAGTGTTCTTTAATATATTGAAGGGGTCAGACAGACATTAACAGGTTACAAAAAGCGTCGGGTGGTATATGTTAATAGTGAAATATCCATGATTTAAACATTACACTAAAATTTTATAACAAATCAAATAATATAGATATTATTAAACTTGATTTTGTGAAAAATTTAATACAAGTGAAATTATAACATCAATTCATAATTCAAAAATAACTAAGATTTTATAAAAACTTCATATGTTAATTATTATCAAATAGTTTCATATTAATCAGGAGCGAATAGATTTAATTTGTAATTTATAAAAACTATAACAGTACAACCAATATTGCAATAAACATAGAGTCGATTATATAAAGCTATATTAGCTGCTACCGATAGCAGTTACTACTAGGGAGTAAATTCAGTTGCATAAAGCAGTATTAACATCCTACTAGACTAACTAATTATACCTTGCGTAAGTTTTGGGACATCCATGTTATATTTATAGATTAACCAATTAAAATTCGTTTCAAATTTGATATCTCCAGTACAATGTTCTTGATTTCCGCAAATTCAACGATGTTATTGCTTTTTCCAACAGTAATTTTTGATTTAATTATTAAATGTTTGTTTTAAGCATAACTATTATGGTTGTAGAGAGATAGGTGTCTCTGCAATTCTGAGCTACGTCATAATTAGATATAATTGCTGAGCACAACTGTTAACCTCTTCTTTATGGCTATAGAAAAGAATAAATCTTTTGCTCCAGCAGCTATGCAAATCATTGAAAGAATCTCAATCAAGTGGAAAACACTCTGATTATTGATTAAATTTCTGTTAAATTTGTGACCAGTAGTACAGTAATAATGCAGGTCTTGATGCCAAAAGAGGTGTTTTCCACTCTTTGTATATAAGTGAAACCTCCACTATGACATCAGTTAGCTTGGCTATCTAAGTATGATCCACAATTTGGTTGGAATTGTCAGTCAACAGTACATATACAATGGAAAATGTCTGTCAGGTGGTTTCATATAGGTATTTAATGATACACTGTTGGACCCAAGCCATAAAAAAGAGGTTAATAAGGCTTTCGCGTATACACACAGCAGCTATATTTTCAATTTAATTTGACTGAGTATTTCTGTGCTATCTATAGGTTGTAAAATTTATGTCACACAGAACAATGAAACGCATTCAACTACAAGCTAACAGTAATGTTCAATTACTTATATTCGAGTGCTGTGTTGTATAAATCCTACCCACATTCATATATATAATCAAAAATATGTATATATAATAAAGCTTCTAAGATTACTAATAGAATAAAAAAATATATAATGATATAAAACATTTTCATAGACTAGAGACTATGAAGATATAGATAAGTTGTTATTCATCCTATGTTCGCTTATTTGAATATAAAACTATTTTTTACAAAAAAGAGCAGCATATAATCAAACATTCTAATAAAGAATAATATATAATTATAAAGCTTGTAGCAGATAGCAAATATGATATAAATTTACCTATTTAAATCATTTTGCCTGGAGAATTAATGTAAATTTATGTTTGCTTATTTGAATATAAAAATAGACTTTATATTTTCCCTTTATTTTCATTTATTATGCAGAATATTTAAAAAATAATTAAATACCAATCATATAACTAATTCTAAAGAAATGTTATCAATATGGAATATGTATTTTATAGAATAATTGTGCCAAATATGTCACATAAAAGCAAAACCTGAGCAGGACTTTTTGGTACAGCTGTTTTGGCATGGAGACATTTTGGCGCAAGATAATATAAATTTAAAATTTACTTCTAAAATAGTTTTAATTTAGTATAGTAGGCTATTATATACGTACATGTATATAGGTAGTAAGTAATATAATTTATATTATACTATATGCTCACTATAACTCCTCATAAATACATAGGTACATCACATATGTCATGCATTATGTCCAAACTAAACTAAACTCAATGGCAATGCATTATATATTAGTTATATAAGCACTTGGAGCCTAATTAATTAAATAGATTATTGAAATGAGGATTAGAATGACCACAGAATATAAATACAGTAAATACCATTATACTATTATGATAACTATAATAACTGCGCCCGAACAGTTGCGCCAAAAAGTCAAGGACCGAGTAAAACTGGTTGTAAATATGAGCACTTGTCATTCAGGCTTATTGCATTATACGAGGTCAAATTCGTAATTTTCTAAGAATGGAAAGAAATCGATCTATGGACATGATTTTACTTGTCAGCTACTTGAAAAATATGAAATCCACCCGAACCTTGTAAAATATCTTTTCTGCAACTACTGCATCAGGATCTTCTATTTAAAAATGCTTTGAAAATACGGAATCCTTTTATAAGTGTAAGTACAAGTGAAAGTGAAAAGTAGCTTTGAAAATATGGCTCCTGCTCTGTATAAAGAGTTTTTGTTGGATAGTTAGAATACAGTTTTAATCCACCGTTTGCACACCAAGTCTCCTCCAAGAATGTAGACACTATAACTGGAACGTAAAAATTAATCAATTGCAAAATCATCTTCTTTTGTTTCCAGGTTATAATCACGTAATATATCCTTTTTAAGGACAAATAGTTTCAAAGTATACTTTTATTTATAATATGTGATTCTTTATAGTTAAGAAAAGATTGAATGTTGATTTTAAACATATTCTTATCGCCAAGACACCCTTCAACTTTTTTTATATATTTATTCTAATTTATATGAACTATTTTATATTTACAATTACATGCGATTATTTTACATATTCATGCATCATTCAATAGATTACAATACTATCTTAATAATCCAACAATTTTTGTTATTTTGCATACAAATGATTAAAATAAACCTTATATTTAATTAATCGTCGAGTTGCATTTATTTATTTATTATGAAACAATTGACGATATCGTCACTAGATAAATATTTGGTTCAACTTATTTGTATGCAAATCAAATTGAAAAGTTTCATTTTATATTTCAGCAAAAATATACCTTATACCTAGTAATCATTTTTTGTCAACTAATTTGAAATTTCGATCTTTATGTTTCTGTTATACATTTCAGCTTTATTATACTAATTGATATTATGAATTCTCAACGTCGTTATGAATGTAAGTATGAATTTATTCTTTTATTAAAAAATATTTCCGGAAATTCATCTACAAATTTTATTCATTGAATAAAGTATAATTACACAGTATACAATAAAACTAAAAGGTTAATTTAGTTCCACAACACTATATATAAAGTTTATTGCCTGAATTTTCTGTATAAGTATATCTTCATCAGAGGCTAATACAAAAGTGAACAACTACGGTAACTACAAATTATACTCTTAAGATAGAATTCAAGCCAATAGGAACATACCAACAAACATGGCAGATATACATACTATTGAATCAATAATAGAGAAAACGACACAGCTATCAAAACATACACAATGGGAACAACGCAGTACAACTTCACGAAGGTGATCCATAGAAGGCCGATGGATCGGTTTACGAAATGGATGCAACACCTTGGTACCAAACACTATTGCGAACTGGGCTTTTTGGGTTGACTACTCACTGATCTATATCGGAGATATTGAAGCCAACCCCAGTCCGAAGACCATGTTCACCATCTTGCAATGGACTGCAGATAACATTATGAGGAAGAAAAATGAACTGGTAAACCGCCGAGATATTGTTGCAATCCTCGAATGCAAGTTCCCTAAGGATAGGATGTCAACGCTCAATTATACAATGAACAAATCTTCAAAGGACGGATAACGCACAAGTTAGAGCAGAAGATATTGCTATCTATGTCATACATGGCATTCATTATCTACTGTAGTATTGCTGAACTAAGAAAAGCTACCTCGACATCTATAATATATATGTTCCCAAAATAGGAACAGGTACCAATGACGCTAGAACTTAAGAGGTTGACACGAGTGCATTACCAACAAGAGAATGGAAATAATCGAAGACTCGGAGACGCCATCGACATCTGGGTGGAAGCAAACAACATCTGTATCTGTAACGAGGGAAACCCAACTAGATTTATAAAAATTGCCCACCACGGCAGCGCCTCAGATACATCTGGTCTGTAATGATATCGGCGACTTCACCAAATGCGAAACAATAAAGGACAGGGAGAACGACCCCTTCTCTATCCTCATTACCATAAAAAATGTCAAGAGGGTCTAGCCAGTAGAAAAACTAAATAGAACTTCAAAAAAGCCAACTGTCTTCGGTTCAAAAATACCACCAAAGAGGCTATGGACTACATTCCTACAGAATCTTTATCACAGACAGTTAAGAACTTCAACGAATTCCTACTCGAAGCAGTCAAAGAATACATTCCTAGAAGGCGCAGGAAAACCAGTAAACCATACTGGAACGAATAATATATCGATAAACTTGTGAAAGAAAGAAAAGAAGCAGCCAAAAATATGAGGAACGGAATTACTGGACCAGAGGCTTAGGTTGAAGCCTTAGGAAAAGCAAGCAACCTTATTGAAAAAGCAAAGAAGAACCAAAGAACTAAATTTGTTCAAGAAGATCTGGATAGTAACACAGACACGAAGGTAATGAATGGAAGAGTCCAACCAAAGTTACAAATTAAAACTATCACTAGTAATAAATTAGTGATCACTAGCACCGATTTCAACACAGGCATACAGAAACAAAATTGCTTATACAAAGACTGCAAAAGCAGAAGCGTTCGCACAAGAAACTTTCGCATCAGTCTCAAGACTCCCACGGGGACATCTCACAACAAGAGGTCGAGAGGGCAATTGTCAATCTGAAGAACGGGAAAGCTGCGGGAGACGTCAAGATTTTTGGAGAAATGATAAAACACCTAGGCGACAAGGGCAGGAAAATGCTTGAAGTAGGGAATATTTGTCAAACTATACGGAGCATGAGTGCCCACATGAAAGTTGAGCTGGCTAAAACAATTCCTCTCTGATAGGAAAGCTAGGTTAAAAATCAGCAATGGACAGAGGTCCAATGTAAACGAAGCAGTTACCAAAAGCCACAAGCGGCAGACAACTAATCGAATGGATTACTAAATAGAAAGAAAAGCTAGTAGCCCAACAATCTGTAACCATCCTTTTTACTACATGGTTGCGAGAAACTAACAAAAATGTCCCAATTAGAATAAACGGTACCATTATCAAGACAAGTAAAGCCGTTAAGTTCCTGGGAGTGAAACTCAACAGACTCCTCAATTTCGGAAAATCTTTCCAACAAATCAGAGACAAATGCAACAACCACCTTAATCAACTTGGAGCATAGGAGGACATACTCCGTAAAGTCTACATAACCTACACCAGAAGTGCCATGGAATACGCGGGCGGTGCTTAGATTCCAGCGATGAGCAAGACTGCGGGCATTCGTCTCCAAAGCATACAAAACATAGCAGCGAGGATAATTACTGCTGCTGCCAAAATACAAGAGTAAATGACGTGGAAGTCGAGGCAGACCTCGAAAGTCTAGACATCAAGGTTAAAGCCATGGAAACCAAACTCTACGAAAGGGCACTTAAAAGAGATGAACAAGACCTCCTAAAGATGTAGGAAAGGAAGCTAGCATACACAGAAAAAAAACAGATGATGTCTCAAGAGAAATGAGTCATTAATTCAGGTTACCCTACTGCGACGGTATTGGATAATATGAGAATTATATTCACATCCACAGAAAGACAGACTTTAAAATGATGCAGCCAAACGCAAGGAATAAGCTGATCGTTACACGGCATCCTTCGATCAGGCGGATACTAAAGTTTATACGGATGAGTATGTCCTAGGAGGGACTAATTAAGGAGGATGAGGCTTACTAATTGAATGGGCCAACGGAGAAAAGTCAAAGATGGCGATCCCAGTGGGTACACTCTGCTCTATAAGCTGCTCCACAGAGCTTGCGACCATTAAAAAAGCATTCAAAACCATCTACGAGACGGAAGATGAAATGATCGGAAACAAAATCAGAGTCTTAACAAATATAACGAAAAGAGGATACTCAATGAGCCAAGACAAAGTTCAGATAGAAGTTGCAGCAGCAGTAACCGTATCTAAGAGAAGGCGCCGCAAGGAACAAGACCGGAAATACTTGGTTCGAAGTCTTCAGCAAACCTCTCAGTACAGAGTCCATTACTCGTAAACATAACATCATCCTCCACCAAATGCGAACTGGAAAATCTTCCATTCATGCAAATACCTCCACGCCATAGGCAAAGCAGAAAATCCCTACTGTAAAGATTACAACGTGTCATGCATAGACTCAGTCGAACACATCCTCCCAGAATGCCCGAGATGGACCAACCGAAGAACTAACACTTTTGCCTCAACCGACAAGAAAGCACTATTCAACAAACCAAAACTCGTGTTATCGTACCTGACTGGAATTGGGCACATATAGCACCCAGGCGCTGCCCCAGATATAAGAAGAAGAAGAAAGACAATAAATTGAGTGTTGAAGTACAAATCCGTATAAATCGATGGTATGAATGTATCACTATGTTTATTCATGATATGAGGTAATATTATGTAATATAGCAATGTAATATGATTCTAAAAATAGACTACTTTGTAACTGTAGCTGTGATCCAACTGCTAGAACAGACACACTATCAAAATCAATTCTGTGATTACTTTTATATGCGTGATCCGCTAAGGCAGACTTCACTGGGTGTAACAAGCAAATAGAAGCCATTTGTTGTTTCAATCTTATATCCAATGCATTGCTTGTCTGTCCAGAGGTAAAAATTGGCCGATTTTTTATGGGATTTCAGAGCGACTCTTACATGTGCCTGGGATAAAGCACTTTTGATTCTTTCAGACACCTCTTTTACAAAAAGAAGAATCGCGAAGCTTTTAGGTTGGATGTGTCCATCATCGGCCACATAAACTTCTCATGTTGGGCACATCCAACCTCATTGGTGGCTATATAGTGTGTCTATCTTGTTTGTTCTGTTGTGATGTTTCTATTGGCTTGTATTCTATCTTAAGTTTATTATTTGTGGAACCAAATGAACCTTCTTGTTTAATATTATGACAACACAAAACATTTACCTGATTATAGTATACAATGTTCATAATAATGATTAAAAAAGTCATAACTTAGCTAGGTTATAACATGGACTCTGAATTTGAATACGAGTTTATGTTACATATGTGAAACTTTATATTCATCACTTTATAAAGATTGAAGAATTTATGTATTATTTGCTAAGTATATTTCCTATATAGTATGTCATTAATATTATTTCATTATTTCAGTACTGTATAAAAAAAACATCATTATTGGAAAGAATAAATATGGCTTAATCACTAAATATTGTATGGTAACATATAAACATATTTATAATAAATATTCGTAAATATTATTCAAAAATAAAAAGTGTATACCGTTATAGCAGTTTTGAATTATCTGAAGACGAAAAGCAACATGTTTAGAATTTAAAAATTTAAAAATTAATTAACCAACTAATGCTCGATATATTAAACTCAAAGTTTTGATTGTTTAACAGCTTTATTAAAAAAATACCTTTTTGTTATCAAAAGTTTTACAAAAAGAAAATGATAACCTTCGTGCGGAATTGCAAGAAGCC
>JAUZNC010049712.1:0-15554 GCA_034780395.1 Vannuccia rotundouncinata | reverse complement strand
TGAAAGCGTAGAGGCGGATAATATGATATTTAATTAATTTTAACAACAATTATTATCATTATTATTTATAAATAAACCAAAATAAGACAAAACAAAATGACGTTAATTTTTTAATTAATTTATTTGTATAGTTAATAAAAATAAAATATGTCAAATAAACTGTGTTATCATTTTACATTTAACTTTTGAGGGTATTTTATTCAGCGAACATTTAAAAATTTATTATTGTCTTTTTCTTTAGTCTTAGATACCATTTTACAACTTATACTAACTGCTACCAGTTTTATTAATAATTTAATATTTATCAGTAGATTTCACAATATACTATTGACAATACATATCAGGTCTTTGTGTTTCTATCTTTTTGACAAAAGGTTCTGGCTCAAGTTATCTTCCTCAACCAAACCATCAAGGAAGCTATCGATCGACCGAGGCTGCACCATCAACTCATCCCGAATGAATTCATGACGGAACTCAAATTCCCAAAGGTGACAACCATTTTAGTCTTTTGGTGAAATTCAGACTTTGTTTATTTATATTTATTTTTTTTTGTAACTAAAATAATTAAAATCTTACAAGTTTATTATTAAAACAGCCTTGTCAACAATTTTGTGAAATGTTACATTGAAGTTTTACGAAAGATTACATTTTGTTAGACGACAAGGAGACTATTTTAGACATTTGTCTTTGTAGTTATTAAAAAAATTATTCTCATATATCCATTAAGGTCATCATTGACGCACTGGTAGCCAAGGGTCAAATTCTGTCGTCGAATAAAATGCCATCGACCTCTACTCAAGGGGTCCAGCGTTTTGGCGACAATTTGTTAGGAAATGCAGACCACCGAAGAGATGGCGCTTCTGATGGTTTTTAGCAGGCTGGCATTTTTTATTACAATTGGTGATAGTGATTTTAGACGATCGACATATTCTGGTGTTAGAGGAAGAAGTAAATTTTATTGTTAACTTAGATAATAACGTTATTTTTATTTGGTATCAAATATTCTAATATCGATTTGGTAATAATATTTACATAAGACCAGCTTTGCTGAACTTGTATTCAATGTATAAATTTCATATTGATATCATATACATTACGACTTTTATATGTGTTTTCTATTTTGATTTAATCTTGTTTTAAATATAAATAAACACACCTGTTAAATTAAGATTAAAACACAACTCCTAAACAATCTCAATATTGAACTTTAACTGTTGAGATAAAAACAATTACTAGGGGATTCAAAAGTCGCCATACATAGCAATTATAAGGCAAAGATATTACAATGCATAAATTAATTCAGCATTAATTAATCAATATTATTTACTCAGAAATCGATAGTGATATAAAAGTCGGCATATATAAAGTTGAAATTTATCAGTAAGATAGGTTATGCTGTAAGTAAGAGATGCCTTTGACTAAAGATGAGCGAATACATATTATTTTAATGACAGGATCAAGAAGGTGTCGAAAGATTGCAAATGACTTCAATAAAGTTACACACAATACGGTTGTCAAACTTATTGAAAAATTCCAAAATTGACTCCTCCATTCATAGGTAATTTTTATTAATAATCTGATAATAAGCAAATATAACAATATCATAGCAATTATAATAAAACAAAGTCGATTTTAAATCAGATAATATGCTCAATATGTTCACCATTGCATGCGATGCAAATGAGATTTCGTTTCTAGTGTTATCGTTTCTCTAAGGATTTTGTCAGTGATCAGTGATTTTTTTACTAGATATTTTGTTTATGAACATAATTTACACATAATTGATTGTTCTAAAAAATGAACTGAGATATTCTTATTATATCTAATAACTGATTTTGGATTACCAGAGTACCTATAGTATGTAAATAATTTAGATGATAATATTTAATTAATAAGGGTAGAATAAGATAAATTCAAAGTTTTTGAATTAGAAATAAGTAGCATGTCTGGATAGACGTAATCACAGTAAACTAGAAATAATCCGCACAAGGGACCATCCAAATGTTGCCCCCCCCCCCGCTCCCCTTATGTACGCAATTGTATGCTTTTCACCTACAACCCCCGCTCTATAAAAATACACATTATACGCAGTTGAATCTCAGTTTATGACAATGTTACAGACAATGTTAGAGACATGTTGTGCCCCGTATACAGTAAGAAAGTAGTGTTATAGTGTTCAGACTTTATTCAGGCATTGTAAAAGCCTTCAATTATAGACCTTCAAATTCTCCAAATTTTAAAATTAGGACGTTTTTGAAAAGTAGTGTATGGACAAAATAAGCAAAGTAGGTTTCTGGGATCGAGGGATCGAAAGATGTGTTGAGCAGTGATGCGATGGAGAATATCATAGCGTCCCCAAGTGTTTCATAGACTAGGTATTCGCATTTATCAACGACCGCTCATCCAGAATAAGGATAGGTAACATCTTTTCCAAGGCCTACGCAAGGCAGTGTTCTTTCTCCCCTACTCTTCATCATCTGGATCAAAGACTTATTGTACGCCATCCCCAAGAAAGCGGAATTCTTCTTCTTTGCGAATGATCTCCTCCTAACATCCAGAGACCAGGACTTCGATAAGGCAGAAAAGAAGATGCAAGAGGGGGCCACAGCTGTAGAACTATGGTCGAAGAAGTGGAAAATGTTCCTAGCACCTGAGAAGTGCGAATGAACATCAAGCTTAATGACCAAGTAGTGAATACCGTCAAAACAGCTATCTTCCTTGGAGTCACCATCGATCGCCTTTTACAATTCGGTAAGCACGTAGTCAGAATCAACTCTTAGCCTTGCCGGCAGATCATGGGGTATGAAGACCAGCTCCCTTCGCAACGTGTATGTCACCTACATATTACGCTCTTGCAATGAGTATGCCGCCGGGTCATGGCTACCATCTACCGCCCCTCTCGCATGTTAGAAAACTCGAAGCCATCCAGAATAAAGCGGCAAGAATTATTACGGGATGTCCGGTGAAGACTAACATCGAAGATCTTTGCGAAGATGCCAGGTTAGAACCCATTCAAGTGAGAATAGCCAACAAAAAAGCCTACCAAGTCCAAACCAAACGGGTTAAGTCAAGCCACCCGACTTGAAGAGATATCGGACAGAGCGCGGTGACATCCAAGAACATCGATGCCTACCCCAGAGAGAGCCTCAAGCCTATCCCTCATATGCCACCATGGACACCGTCTAGAAGGCCGGACATAAGATCCAACACCACAACAAAAACCACAATATCAACAAAAACCAAACGAAGCTTGTATAGCATGAGACTGGTACCAAATATATGAACACAGTCCCCCCCCCCCCCACCGACCTAACCATCTGGACAGATGGTCTGTTGTCAACAGTACAGACCAAGGAGCGCCGGTTATGTCATGGAAAGCGGTCGTATCGCGTCGGGCAGGTACTGCACCAGCTTCCGGGACGAACTGAGTTCGATTGACACGGCAGTCGGGGAAGTCCTAAAGATGACCACCAAACCGGAAGCTATCCGTATTTTTATAGACAGCCAGTCATCTCTCGAATTCTTCAAGAGCGGGCCCAAGAAGTCAGACAACGACACCACCAATAACATCTGGTGCAAGATCCATAAACTGGAAGCCCACATCCAATTCCAGTGGATCCCAGCCCATTGTGGTATTGAGGCCAATGAGAGGGTAGACTGAACTGCTGAGCTAGCCACCGGAGAGGACCAAGGTAACATCCCCCTTGGCCTGGATGTCGTCTCCAACATGACACGCCGTTTCGTGGAACTGGCAGTCTCTCACGGCCCGGTTCTAATACTGCCAGAAAATAGTGAGAGAGAGAGAGATGGGAAATGTCAGACCAGTGAATTTTAACTCATCAATCCACTAGCTGTTAGATCTGGTACGCTCACGATTGAATTTGACCTCATTATAGACCTCATTTGACCTCATTATTGACCTCATTTGACCTCTATACATAGAATAATTAAATTGGTAACATTTTAAGCTTGACTTCTAACTGTCAAAAATATTGGAATGACTTTTATATATAAAAATAATTTAAATAAGATAAAATAAAATAGTCAAATTTCAAATTTCAAATTTCTGACACATTTTCCAAAGCAGTAGGATACTGACACCTTAAACAAACAATAATGACAATATTAATAACTTCGACAAAATATAATAAAAGAGTACGTACACTTTTCGACCTCTACCCCCCTCCCTGTAAACACTTGTACGCGTTTCATCTATCCCCCAATCCCCCTTGTCTGCGTACGTACTTTATGGATGGTCCCAAAGGTACAAATGAAACGTGTATTTTGAAAGTAGAAATTTGTTTTTATTTAAATTATTGATTTATCGTTGCTTTTAGTAGTAATTATATAGTTCAATTTGTACGAATATTAGCGGTATTATTTAGAAAGTTCCGAACAAATATGAACTTGGTATATATATTTAATTTCTAATATTTGTTCTAGAGAAGGAGGGCGGAAATGAACTGTTCTATTTATATGGTAAATATTTATTACTTCATAATGTCTTATGAAATCTTTAAAAATAAAACATTTTGGCTTTATAATTGAGTCAATTAAAACTGATCTACTTCTGCGTTGAAGTTTATTTTTAGAAAATAGATTTCAGCACGGAAAACAGACATGTATTGGCTATTACTCTCGATTTCCCTGATTCTCAATATTTTAATTGTAACAATTATTAATATGCATCCAATAAATTGGCCAAACCCATCTTCATCGGTTTTGAAAAAGTGTAACAACGCCATTGTTGTTAATGATTGTGCTCCATGTTCTGCAATCGGAAAGTGAGTCATCAAAGAGCACTTCCATAATTATTACTATTTTAATATTTTATTTTATTAATAAACAACATAATTTTATTGGAAATGAATTGAAACATTGTCAGTTGTACACAAACATGTAAGGCGTATTGTTTATTATATTTAAAATTTGTATTTTAAACGTACAATTAAAAAAAACAATATTGTATAAAAAATTAATTAATTGCTTTGACAATAAATTTATACAGTTACTTTGCTATAAGAACACTAATATCCTTTCATAGTAAGATTTTTGATATATCAACAAGCAAAAATCCGGTACTTCTGTGCGTGAGTAAAATTTACAAGGGCATTATTTCAATGTAAACAAATTCGTACAGAACTTATTTTTTCCACAATAATACATTAATTATGTGCAGCACCCCCCCCCCCTCCAAGTCCACAAACCAAAATCCGCAAAAACAAGGCAAGAAGCTCGTAAATTGAAGGACATGAAGATCCTGGCTGAATTCTTATGAGATCGTAATCCATTTACTGATGATATTCGTTACACATAGAAATATATTGTAGCTGATGAAAAAGTATTTACTGTTGTTGGGTCTGAAGTTATTCAAATCAAAATACTGAAATCAGTGGAAAGTGTAAAAATAATTGATTATAATTTTTTAAAAAAAGGAAACAGATAAAAATCTGATAACTAAATCTACTCTCAGAATTCGTGGAGAAAAAGACCTTTTCTATTGAAATATGAGCTCTGCAGCTATCCAGCGTATCTCTTCGAAATGGTTGGTACCTATTATGAATGTTATAGCAGTATTAGATGCTGCCCTGCCATTTGACAATTTCAGATATGTTTTAAATGGTGGTCACGTGGAGACTGTACACTGTACACGTGAACATTGTAGACCGATATTAATGTACAGCCTATACAGACAAAGTTTTCGGTGTATATAAACAAATGACAATAACAAATAACTACAAAAATGACACTCGTTAGAACGAAAGATTTTTAAAGTTCAAACAGCTTTCATCGGCAAACACTGAGAACAAAAAAGATTCATCTACAACAAAGTGAATTCAGAGTAGTTCATGATGAAAATGATACTGATCGCCTGAATTTTAACAGTATTAATAGGTAATGTGCTATTTATTCAGTTATTAATTATGGTTTTCTATTTATTGTTAGAACTAAGCGTGACACACAGTAAAAGAGGGATCAGGGAATTGAGAGACAGACAATGACAGTTTAATGACAGACAACGGCCTCTTCTGTCTCTGTCAATTTTTAGTACGACCCTTTTAATTTCTGTCGTTATCCTTATGCAATGAGTGTGTGGTGTTAAGGAGTTATTGCCATCAGCGTATTTCAGAAACGTAGTGGATCCTACACTACTATTCAGGTGTCTAATATATACGCAGAATAAGGAGGGACAGAGAACTCTAACTTGGGGTACTCCTGAAAGCACGGTAACTTGATTGCTGATGAGGCTGCGGGTGTTTGCTGATCAGCTTTTCATGAGGAACAAAATCAGAAGCTTTGCAGAAATACAATAAGAAAGGTGGACGGATCATCCACAAATTTAGATTGACAATCATGTGCATGGTTCACAGAAGATTGAGTATTTGAAAAAGTTTTGAAATTATATTGATAGGGAACACAGTGTCTTAGAAAAATTAATGAGCTAGTCTTGTGAAACAGAAGTCTTCAAACAGTTTCAAGCAGACATCTATAGACATATTTCTCTTTTGGGAATTGGTACAACATGAGAGGATTTCCATTAAGTTTTTGCATTTGTCTTTGAGTTAAAATAAAATTATACCTGTGAGAAAGAGGATAGCAAATTGAATCAGCAAATTTTCTCAGGATTTCTTTTAAGGAATACCGTCAGTTCTAGAGCTTTTTGTCATACAGGTTGGATAAATTTTCCTCCTCAAACGCTCAACGATATTTTATTTAAAACTATATATGATTTTAGATCCATTTATATTTTCCGATTCAAAACAAAGGTATATTAAATCAATTGAACTTTTTATATACCAATCTTCCGTCAATGTAGACACCAAATTGTAAAACTTCCGCAAAATTAAAGTTATTTTATTAATAATATACAATCCTTGGCTATCAAAGACAACTAAAAATCGCATTCACAAACACTGGATTAGAAACTTTAACAAAAACTTCACATTTTACAATCAACTGAAAAACAAGGTGAAATTTTAATTTATCAACAAGAAAAAAATTGGTCAAACATAAATATGCTATCAAATCGCCTAACATGAAAATTTTTCAATTTGATATCAAAAAACGAAACTCTAAAGAAAGCGACATAAAATCACTTACTGACAACGTGTTACCAAACAACCCCGCTCCATTCAGCAGTCCCCATCATTAACAACCATCTATAGCAACGAATAACCCAGCGATCATAGAAGACGACGACTGGTACCCAGTTATATCCACAGCTGAAGTGAAAAGCTTTGATGATAATATGGTTTCGTGTACATAATTATCACTCTAAATATCCTACTAAAAACATGCTAAAAACATTGTCTTCGGCATTGTAAATAGTTAAAATACTGTTTACCGGTATTTGAGCAGCTGTGCTTTGATTATAAATCATCTTATTTAAAAAACATATATTTTTATTTAATTCTATTAAACCAAAAAGTATTCATGTTAAGAAAAATATGAAACATTCGATTTATCTATTTTTTTTAATATTAACTACATTCGAACGTTTACGATAATTTGTTCTCCCTCTCCATTTTAGCTCGTTTCTTTACATTAAGAAAGGCTCGGCCGTGGACGCGGCAATTGCAACATTGCTGTGCAACGGAGTTATCAATATGCAAAATATGGGAATCGGGGGAGGCAACTTAATGGTCATTTACAAAAAGTGAGTTCTGGTTTCAACATAGGTACAAATTTGTATATATTTAATTTTCATAATATAAACTATAAAGATTACTAGTGGGGTCTTTTCTCTTCTTTTATTGTGACATTCTTTAAACCTTAGTAAAATTGCGCATTTGAAATCATTGAAATCGGTCGAAAACGAAACAAATTAACAACTAATAACAAAAAACTGAAAACTAATAAAAAATAATTAAGGAACTAAGGAACATCAAGCAACAAACATCAAAATCAAACTTCGTACAACAAACATTAAACTTTATACAACTAACATCAAACAACAAATATTAAACTTTATACAGCCAAAGACAAACAGCAGACATAATACAACGAACTTAAAACAAAAAAACATAAAAAATAAAACTTCATAAAACAAAAACAAAAAACAAGGAACTCAAACTAAAAACTAAAAACTAAAACCTAAAAAATAAAAAATAAAAACTGAAAACAAAAAACAAAAAACTAAAAAAAATAACTAATAACTTTATCGTTAGTTTTCATGGTCAATATCGATTTTCAATATTTTACACCAAATAACAATCTCTTTTTCACTTTAAAAATAATCTTAACAAATCTAAACTAAACTAAGAAGAATTAACTAAAATAAACTAATAAATTAAATTTAGTAACTAAACTATATAAACTAAACTAAGCAAAATTAAATGAAGCTAAGCTAAGCTAAACTAAACTTAGGTTATCGATATTTTATCGAGTTTTGTTATTTTATCGTTTTTTGTAATTTTATTGATTTTCCGTGATTTTGTCGAATTTTAAGATTGAATCGATTTCTGTGATTTTATCGAATTTTGTAATTTTATCGATTTTTGCGATAAAAAACACTGGCTAACTGTATGTGTTGTAAATATCTACATCCATAATTATATAGATATGTTCTACGCATATGTTTATATATAATAAATAATGATTAACTATAAACTAAGCTAAACTAAACTATATAAACTAAACTAAACTAAGCTAAACTAAACTAATCAAAACTAAGCTAAACTGTATAAACTAAACTAAGCTGAACTAATCAAAACTAAACTATATAAACTAAACTAAGCTGAACTAATCAAAACTAAACTATATAAACTAAAGTAAACTAAACTAGACGGAACTAATGTAATCCAAGCAAAACTAAAGTAAAGTAAGATCAACTAAACTATTGAAACTATACACTTTCAGATTTCAGTGGCATATTTTGTGGGTACGAATTTGTATACAAAAATTCAATAATAAAAAATGCATTTATTTGGTAAGAATTGTTGTTGTGGTTAAATTTACGACAACGTTTAACAATAATCATTATTAAAAGCTGACGGGTTTAATAGGAAATGTGCACTGAAGGATTAAATACTTGAGAAAATTTCAGTCAGTACTCAATTACCATGCGTCATGCACTAAGAATTTTGGTGTATTCTAAATATTCTAATTAGGCTTAGAATAGCTAATTATGCACTCGCGGGAGATTTTTGTGTATTCTCTCTCGCGGGACTGCGAAGGCCTTATAAGCCCAAGGAGCGAGGGAGTTATGTCTGTCCCAAGGGAGAGAATAGAATCTCTCGCAATGTAGCATACTAGCTTTCTTTTTCAGTCATTTGTTTTCTGTATTTTAATAATCATTATTTGTCTTATTATTTTGCATGAAAATATAATTTTGCTATCTGTACGGTAGATTGATTAATTTGAAATGTTATTTTATTATTATCTATATTATAATGATATAATGTTTTTATAAATAATAATTAATTAATCAACAACATTTTTCTATTAATTATAATGATAATATTACCTATTGATTACTATATATGTATATGTGTATAATATTGGGATAATTGGAAAAGTCTAGTTTTTAAAATTTGTGGTTAGATTTTTATTTCTAAAGAATTTATCATTAACTAAAAAAATTCCTTATTGAGTAATATTTAAATATTTACGTATTAAGTTTCATTTGTTGACTGTTTATACCAATATTCATATAATTTTATTTGGAAATAAAATTTATTTTTTATTTAATAATTATTTTTCTACCTCCAATTATATTATGCACATATTATACACTGTTTGAAACATGTTATTTTAGTCTGGTACATTCCCATAAATATACACTTTTCCTAAATGTGATCATCCTCCACCTAAAAATATTCTCCGCGGTACCTGTGTGTGAAAGCAATAATTAAGTTTTTGCATTAAACAAGCACTACTGAACCAGTATAACAACATTCGTCAGTTCCCGTCAATCGCCATGTAACGCTCTTTAATCTGAGCAATAACTAAGACGTCCAAGTCTGCAACCTTGCCGAGAGCATGGTAAGACACGGGTAAAAGGTTGTCACAGAGCTCTATTATTTCCGCTGCACTACTCTATACGCTCCTGAAAAGATAAGAATTTTTAAATTATATATTCATTAATAAGAGAATACCAATAATATTAACTTAGCGGTTAGATGGTTATGCTCTGACCCCTCCAATTCTTCCATCTGTCTTGTCATTCGAATCAAAGAGGCATCAACAGATTTAACAAGCTTGGCCTTTTTATGTATGATATCTTTTAGGCTTCTTTCCAATGACTGGTTCCATTCATAAACGTCCTAAAAAAGCGTATTAGCCAAAATGGCGCATAGATGCATTTGTCTGCCGAAAACACCAGATAGCTGCTGTCAATCGGATCTGCTGCGTGTGGTACTAGGAGGGCTGACATAACGGGATGTGCTGAGCATTGATAGGAAATGTCACACAACCAGTAAATTTTATATCACGATCCATTTCCTGGTACGCTCACGATTGAACTACATCATTATAGTGTTAGTAGGACCTCTAGACATAGAATAATTAAACTGGTAACATTTTAGACTTGATTTCCAAATATTAAAATATTTGAATGACTTCTATATATAAAAGTAATTGAAATAAGATAAAATAAAATAAAATAAAATAGCCAATTATTCAAATTATCATTAATAATATAAAAAAAACAAAATTTTACTATCATTAAACTTTATAAGTTACCATACCAACCATAACCAGCCGATCTTATAAACATTCCAAAAATAGAAATACCATCTGTGTTTTGATCCTTTTAAAATGTTAACTATTAATATAGATATAGTAGAGACTTATACGCATTTGTATCTGCAGACAATGGTAACTCGTTCACACAGAGCCTTCGTCTGCAGAGTTATTACTTTAGCCATAGTTCTAACATAAATGTATAAATAATATTGTTATTAGAGGGTATACAATAATATCTCGCAAAGATACATAATGAATTTTTTTTGTTCTTTAATTATAATTGGTCACGGGAAAATTTAAGAGACAAAGAAAGTGGAGACGGTCTTTCTCTTGCGATGAGTCATTGAGCATAGAGATCACTATCCCCGACTCCTGAAATTTTCAACAATTAATGGACAGATATATATTGTATTAACCAAAGTTTATTTAAAGAGGAAGAAAAATTAAAGGTATAATGTGTCCTTTGTCTTTGTCGTTTAAAAGAAAAAATTAAATTAAAATTTTATTTTATTTTAAATATTGTATCTATTGTAATATGTAAATAAATGATTCCTGTTTTTCAGTTATATTTTATATAAAGTTGCCAGTCAGCTGGTATTGTAATTCTTTGTTATTATTATTTTAGAGATGAAAATAAAACGTACACATTAGATGCACGCGAAACTGCGCCGGCAAGCGCCACGAAATCTATGTTTCTCAATACTACTGAAATAGCAGGTATCTGAAAGAAAATAAATTAAATATTTAGAATATGTTTTTCATCTGACACATGGTATTATAAAATCTAAATTTAAAATAAACTTAAATTTAGGAAAACTATCAAATTACTTAAAACAAAGTAATTAACATTTGAAACCTTCAAATTAAAAAAAAATTAAAATATTTTTTGTCTCTATATATAGTTATTATTAATGACATAATTATAAAATGATTTTAAATCTTTACCTTTAAAATTCTTTCTAGACTAATTCATTTAAAATTACTGAGAGAAAGTATCCCAACAAATATTTTAGGTGTCAAACACATTGGAATCCCAGGAGAGATTGCAGGATATTTTGCAGCGCATAAAAAGTTTGGAAAGTTACCTTGGAAGGACCTTTTCCAACCGGCAATAGAACTTGCGAGAAATGGATTTCCAATCGGAAGAACACTTGATCGTAGCTTAGTGTATGTGGAAGAAAAAATTAATAATTCTCACAGTATCAAGTAAGCATAATTCAAAACATGATGAAATTTATAAATTGTATTTTTTTTAAACATTTTTTTCTAATGATAAGAGCATATTTCTGGAACGATAAAACCAACTCAATCAAGAAGTTCGGTGACTATATTTCCAACCAGTTGTTGGCCGATACCTTAACGACCATATCCAAGGACCCTTTTGCGATGATTAATGGATCTGTAGCTTCTGACATGATCAAAGAATTAAATCATGTGGGTAGTATAATAACCGCCAAGGATTTGGAAAATTATAAAGTTAAATGGCGAGACCCAATTTCGACTTCGTTGAAGGGCCGCAAATTAAAAATGCACTCGATGCCTCCTCCATGCAGCGGAGGTCTTGTTATGTTTATGCTCAATATATTAAATGGTGAGTTCATCATGTTTTTAACAATTTTATAAACTAAAACAATTCTTGAATTCTAAGAGATACCTATTCATTCTTTTTATATAAGTTGAACGAATCGTTTATCTACTTTAATTCATTTTGTTTCGAATTATATTGGTCGGCAATTAACCTCCCAAAATCGGGTGTTATCTATTTGATTGGTCACAATTGTTAACATTTATAATACCTCGTTATTTAAAAGCTGATAATTTTCGCTATGTCTATATAGGTTACTGGGATTACATTTTGATCATAGAAGTGTATGCACCACACCAGTGGATATACAAAGTAATTTTTCGACAATCTACTAAATAATATTATTCAATACAATACAATAGTATAAATGCCAGTAGTATGAGATGTGTAACTCTAGCTCATGACTCATCACCCCCCGCCACTCTTACCCAACTTCCCCACCCAAAATAAAATAAATAAATTTGATTTTAACATCTAAAAATAAAAGGAAAGAAATTTTGCCACCCCCTCCACCTTCCCTAGCTATGTTTAACAAATATTAAATTTGACTTATAAATCTGAAAATATGAATAAAAAAATGATGACTCTCCTTCCCCAATCTTCCCCAGCCAAATTAAAAAAAAATAAATTTGATTTCTACAGCTTAAAATAATATAAAAATATTTTTCGCTGGTTTTATTTAAAGAGAGTTTGTAAATTATTGCGAATGTCTGTAATGTCACAAATCATTAGAAAATTAGTATTGTAGAACTTAGATATGACCGAATATATTTTATTGTTATTTCCAACCAAATTTATTCATTTCAACAGAATAATTTGCACATTTAGTTTAATTTTAAAACATATACAAACATTTTTATTTAATACTTAACAATTTTTAAACATAATTAGAAATTATAATTAAATTTTAATCATATTTCTAATGAGGTTCAGGAGTTACGTCCAAATTTCTATTAATTCAAATTACTTCTACTATTTCATTTTACCATCTAAAAGTTGTAATAATTTATTTTGATTTTTAGACAATAATGGATGTTATATATATATATATACTACTATATAGCATATGGAGAATTTGATTTGATAATAATTTTAACCTCAATTATAATCTTAAGAAATAATTGGTGAGGAATCTATAACATATTTTCTTGGGTGTATACAGATTAGAGAATGAATACAAGGCTAAAGCAAAAGTCTTTCTTTTTCAACGTTGGACCAAGTCAAGCTGAAAAGACAACATTTGTTGAGAAACTTCTTTCTTCAATTTAGTCCCTCGTCAAATACACTGGTTTGGTGGGACTGAATACTCTACCGAAAGAAAGGATATCAGAGTTTATAATGGTCTGCCTGAGTCATTTGATATGGTTCAGTCGAATGACATGATCAATCTTGATGATTTGATGGAAACATAGCTCCCAATCACCTGAACATGACGCGAATAGACTTAATGGAACATGCGATATTTGAAATGTTCCATTCCTAAAGACTATTTCTGTCTCGCAAAGAAGCCGAAGATTTTGATTTGTTTCAAAAATAATTAGTGTTTCGTCGATATCGTAGTTTGCAATAATGAAGTTACGCCAATCTTCAGTTTCTGTCCATTCTCCAGCAAGAGCTTTGATTTGATCTCACAAAGTACTTTTATACTTTTAAATGATGGCATGTCGTCCAATCATGGCCTCATTTTCGCAATTGACATTTTTGAATGTCTCGTTGAAAACTCTTTTCATTGGAAGAAATGCACTCGTTCGAGAAATTGTCTGTGCCGCTTCAACCGCTTTTTTACGACTGCACTGTTATCCGGCAGAATATGTGCATATTGACCTTTAGTAGAAATAAGATAATTGCCTTCAGTTACAGCGGTAATTTTAAAATTTGGTTTTCGACATTTTCAGTAACTTTTTTGACCTTTTTTGTAATTCCATTTAAACATAAAATCATACAACCGCGCGATGATGTAACAAACTCCGTTTTTGATATTCATAAAAATCACAAATTTTTATACAAAGCTAAATCGCTCTAGAATACAACTATGTAAAAGATATTTAAAGGAATTCTGTTTACAACTATTGCAAATTAAATGATACATAGGTGACCTGATCAATTAATTATACACAGCTGCATAAGACGTAATGAACCTGCTTACAATTCAGAGTAATGACGTAACTGAATTAGTATTTAACAATGAAAAGGCGAAATAGGAAAAATGCGAAGTGGAATTCAGCCATTTAAACAATTATCCAAAAATAAATAAATCTATGATCTATACTTCAGCATAGAAAATTGATTTTATTAAACGGCAGTGATAATTCATTCTATTATTTACACTCTATAGAGCCTCAATCAGAGCTTCAATTAGATTCATTAATGAATCTAATAAATATTTTAGAGGGAATAAACTAATTTAATAAACAAAATAATAAATAAACAAATTTGAGAGGGAAATTCGGGAGAATATAATCAAATCAAGCTTGATTTTATTTGGTGCGCATATACTGATGATTATTTTTATTTCTAGCATTATTATTATTCAATCTCATAGGTTACAACTATCAAAACGATAACGTCTTCAAGTCATTGCGAAAGTCTGTCTTGTTTTATCATCGGGCAATTGAAAGTATGAAATTCCTTTTTGCAAAACGTTCTAATCTTGGGGATTCATCCTTTGTGAATGTTTCTGAGGTAAGAAGTGAGAGATTTATTGGACTATAAATACACGCTACTGTCAAATTTATATATATTTGTACATACATAGTATATAGCTCTGTATAGTAGTCTGTGGAGGAACGATAGAATCAGCGCTGATTCGGATTATCTTATCAGGAAAGTCATCAGAACCTGGAGCCCAGTTTTCAAATTGTGTGGAGCTGGTGATGAATTTCATCGAAAGTATTTGGAGATTATTTCTTTTTTGATAAAAACAGAAGAAAATACATTTTTTGAACATTTGATTTTTACATATTTTGTTCATACTTTGATTAAAGCCTAAATGTCTGTTAAGTACCTCTTGATTCATTTTTAACTGAATTATTTTATAAATTGTTGATTATTTCTGCAGTTAAATATCCGTTTATTTTTTACAGAAAATTTGCTTTTTATATTTTTATTATGTGTCCTCTCTGGTACACTTTTCCATATTAGATATTTATAAGCTACCTACCATTTATAAATTCAATCAGAAATTTAATTGTTTGATACATTGATAAATTTGGCCCTGTAGCTTCTTCAAAACCTCACCTCGCCGGCATTTGCCGATGAAATACGCAAAAAGATCGATGATGAG
>JAUZNC010049701.1:0-15560 GCA_034780395.1 Vannuccia rotundouncinata | reverse complement strand
GACATGATAAGGACACTAACTAACAAATTTGAATTTATATAACCATTCTGGGAAGTAACTTTTCTGTCCCTGAAGACTGTAAGGAAGAGGTTAAATACTAAAAGTTTTTCATCTTAATCAACATGGAATTTTCAATTGACAAAATGTATTTATTCATTGAAACTTTATGTTAAAGCAATATGAGTGCAGTTTGGATTTATGAATACTTAGAAACCACCTGGCCAAAGGATTTAGACATTCTTAGACAAGTGCAGCGAATTGAATCAGATGGTACTTGGTTAAGTTTCAATCATTCTCCATGGCAAGGATGACCAATGAGCACTGAAGGATGGAGGCCATAGAGAACATCAATCAATGAATTATTGATGATAATGTATTATTCATCAATTCATATGTTGGTCTTCTAATAGTATTTGCCATACACCATGATCTGGCATATCCTCAATTATGATTTAGAACTAATATGGATGCATACACAATGGGTCCCTCATGTCCTTACTGACTGGAACTGTCAAAAGAAATATTGCATATATATATATAAAGAGAAGCAAAAGTTACCATACTCTCAATAGTAAATTATATAAAGTGATGGATGTACATCCAAATAGTGACTTCAAAATTATAATACCTCATTAATTATTTCTTAAAATTATAATACAGTAGAAATTAGTTTCAATAAGGTTTAAAACAATCTTATTTCTAAGCCCAATATATGGGGTCTACCATACCTTGAATATCAAAAACATGGAGAAAAACATTTTAAAAAATCAGAAAAATTAATAAAATCAATAATGTTTTACTCTGTGTTTTTGATGTACAAGGTATGGTAGGCCTGGCAGATTGGGCTTAGAAATAGGATTGTTTTTAAGTTTATTAAAACTCATTTCCATGGTATTAAAATTAAATAAATTTTTTTAAATAATTTAATTCAGGAATCTAGAGGATCACTTTATTTTTATATAATTGAAGCAGTTGAACCAGCCAGGATACAGTATATGGGTAAGTATATTATTTTCAGGTCTACTTGGCTTATATCTTAATGGAAACAAGTATCTTGATTTGCTAGAAATAAAATTTGTCCCTTAATTCTAAAAAAGACAAGATTTTTATATAATTTATTGAATAAAAACAAAAATTTAATTAATAATATTTTAAAGTTGTAAGGACATCAAATATTATTTTGTATACAAATTTTATTTTATTGAATAATATAGATGTATATTAAAAACAGTTTCTGTATTGTATATTATATGATTTAATAATATAATAATCCATATTTACAGATCACTACCATATATAATAAAATACCTATAATAATTATCTTATGGTCATTGATATGTGCCAAAAATTTTGGCATATAAAAACAAATTTTATTTGCCAAAAATGATTCTGGACTATTCAGATATGCAATAAATCTTAACTAAACACAAACACTGTGTTCAAGGTGTGGTAGACCTGGATCCGCTGGGTCTTGGGTCTAAAAATAAGTGGGTTTAAAGCTTTTTATTGATTTTATTATCCAATATTTCCATAATTTTATAAATGGAAATTTTACAACTTTAAACACATTAAATTACAACTTTAAACACAAATTTGGACACATATATGCCAAAAATGAATTTATGTTATCTTATTGATAATCATGATTACCTAAAACCAATTTTTATAAAGATTGGATTGGAAAAATATACCATTTCATATAAATTATAATTAAATTCTATATCATAATTTTTATATAGAATATGGGAATACGATATAGGTGAATGGTAGCATATAATTGTAAAAAAAACTTATAAAGAAGAACTTGAAACATTGAAAATGTTGACTAAAGATAATTAATATACAATCATTAAACTTTGGTGTAATTATAATTAAATCATTTTTAATAAATTGAAACATAATTTCAAAATGTTCACCTATTAAGCAAATAATATTGGATATTGTTTCATAAAATTAAAAACCAGTCTTGACATATCTACAGAAACTATATCTAGCAGACTACCAAATGTTATATTGTATTTAAACAAAATTTTATTATAACCTAAGTGCGTTGATCACAACGAATAGTTGAAATAGAAGAGATCAGTAAAGGATGTGTATAAATAAAAATACCAAATATATACTAATATAGGGATTACTGTTAATGTATTATTGTATTTTAAAACCCTATAATCAGGCCCCACACCATATTTTCACAGTTGGGGGCATAGAGTACTTAAACGTTATACGGACTCTATGGTTGTGGGGAAATAGTTTTTAGGTGGTACGACAACGAGTTATCTGAAAGTAAATTATGTACAATTTTGTAATTATTTCAATGCTATGCACGAATCTTATGTTTCTTGTATAAAAAACAACACATTTTCGTAATAATTAATAAGACCGAGTTAGTATGTACAAATTAAATGTACAAATCATAGACGGTAACTTAGTAAACTCATAAAAAAATTATAAATTTACTTCTTCGCTCAGATAATACAGTCGCAATATAAAAGGCAGTTATCGGACTTAGAGGCACTGAATCATTGATTTATTTGCAGACACAAATTTTGTTTATAAAGATAAATTTTAGTATATATAAAACTGACTTCGGCCACTATATTACGGGTATTGTAAAGTTTAAAAATTATGCCCTTCTTTGGTTTTTATGACTGATAAATTCATTTTAGCTATTGCATATGAACCATGGCTATATCGGTCCGGATGGCTATTAATTGCATTCAGATCTAAAAGATCCGTTGTTTCTTTGTACACATGCAACATCTTGGTTTGGTTAAGTCTTCCCTGTTTCATTTTTTAATTGCAAATTTAATACTATTTTACTAGCCGCTAATGGGGAATAATCGCTCGAAGGTTGCATTTGTGACAATATATAGCTAACTATACTGACCAGGAGCTTCCACAAGAACAAAAATCAACCAAATACCTTTTAGAGACCTATGAAATATCGGAAAGAGCTGTAGAAAATAGTTGGAGCTGTGTGGACAGGGTATCTCTATCCAAGTTGTCTTTGTAAAATTATTCAGCAAATTGCAGTTCTTAAATTAATTCTTTTTACGTTTCGTTGTTAACTTATAACGCGGTGAAATATAATCAAGCGAAATTCTCTATCTGCTACCATAATTCGTGCTTTAGTTGACTAAAGCACGAATTCGAGCACTCCAGACAATCATTACTAATTGACTCATTCATATCAAAATGTTTGTTAAGTTAATACTCATCATTTTCATATTTATGCGTGTACTATATTTTTCGACTCCGCGCATTTTTCCTAAATTTGCGTACCAACTATCAGTTAAGAGCAAATAAGACTTTAGTCGAGAAATTTCACGAGAAAAAATTAATGTTATTTGGTTATAAGATTAGTAAAAAATTATCCAACATTTTAGACAGATCTTTTGTGAAAGAGGGATCAGACTAAAAGTATAATAGCCTGAAATTAGGAATTTAGAATGATCATATTTAAGTGAAATAGAGCTTTTACCACTTACTCCAATACTATAATTAAGCTACTAGCAATTTCAAACAAGCTTAATTTATTTTAAAATGACAAAATTATATTTTTTTATGATATAATAGGTTAAACCAGTTTTAATAAGCTCGAAAACAATGTTATAATATGGAATGGTAGACAAGTCTAATAAAAGTAGCCGCAACAATAAATATGGTTGCGGCTACTTTTAACAAAATTTTATAAATGAATTAAACTAGTGTACGAATTTGGAAATTACTCCCCTGATTAAACTATTGATAATATGATTGCTAAAAAGTATTAAACTTGATCTTTTGAATTCTTATTATTACTTATATTAAACCAGATAACACTATTTAAAACAAAAACAATCTTCTCCACATTTATGAGGGCTCTTTATTGATGTAAGCGTTCAATAGAACAATAATAAATATAACAAGAAATAAGTCTACTCCTTGTCATTCTTTCCGACAACAACAACCTTAGTACCACGAAGACGTCCAGTTCTTCTAGCAGCAATAAGTCCCACTTTGCGCCCAGCAGAAGCATCTCGTCGAATAGTGGATGGCTTACCGATATGCTGATGATTACCACCACCATGGGGATGTTCTACGGGCTGAAAGTGCATAATCAAAAAAAAAAATCAATTAGACCAGTAAAACATTTAAAACTTTTTAAATAATTTATGAGACTTACGTTCATGCATACACCACGGACTTTAGGCCAGCAGTTCCTCTTAGCTTTGTACTTGTGATAAGCGCGACCAGCTTTGAGGATGGGTTTGTCTACTCGACCGCCTCCAGCTACAATACCTACCATAGCTCGACACGCTGAAGGGATAACTTTTTTAGACCCACTTGGAAGCTTCACTCGGGTACGATGTGTGTCAGTGTTATGGGCTATAATAGTGGCATAGTTACCACTGGTACGAGCTAACCGTCCTCTATCACCAGACTTCTCTTCAAGATTACACACGATGGTACCTTCAGGCATGGAGCTAATAGGGAGCACATTGCCAACCTATAGGAACAGAATAAAACAGGTGAAAATAATTAAATTGTGTCACAGAAACCAATTAATAGCAACTAACCTGAAGTTTAGCCTTTCGCCCACAATATACAAATTGTCCTGTATACATGCCTTCAGCTGCAATAAATGTTTGTGTAATGTGACGATATCTGTAAGGATCTCTGAATACTACTTTGCACAAAGGAGCACCACGGCCAGGATCGTGAATGATATCTCTGATAACACCCTTCATGAAACCATGACGTTCAGCAAAGTCAACAGGTCTCAAACGAGCTGCTCCTTTGCGATGTTTTGTGTGAGCACGAAAAACACTCCCAGCTCCCTTACGCTGCACTCGAATAACTCGCCCCATTGTTTAAGCTAAAATACAAAGAAAAATTGTTTAATAGTCTAAATACTTATCACGAGTGACGCAAATCATAAATCAAATGTATACCTTCTAATACACAAGTATAACAGAAAGTTAAAAGCAATAAAATTAACATTCAACATTGATATGTGTAGTACAACAGAGTTATCCAGTCATGCAGCCAATTTAAAATAAAATAATTATATGCATGGGTCCTATGCAAATTCCCTGACTTTTCCAGGTTTTCCTGTTTCAAAAACTTTCAGACCTTAATATAGTTTTTTGTAAAGTAAATGTAAAAATATCACAAGCTTTATTTTTGAAAGGCTTTTAAATACTAAAATATTAGGTTTTATACAAGGTCGTGCAAAAGTTGCATGACCCACTAAACACATGACTCAAAATTTAAAGACCCTTATTAAAATTGAACTGAGACTAACTGAACTAAAGAGAAAATGATTGTTTTTATGAAAGTTCTTTAATCAATTGTTCCTTTGTAGAAAATTCTACATGCTTATCATTTGCAGGCCTTCATAGGACATTCGAGTTAACAATGAGGTTTATTGTCGCTTTTAACTTCATACATATAACTAAATATTAAAAAATCATATTTACACAAAATCCCATTACAATTAATAACCTTTCTAAAACATAAAATGTACCTACTTTTATGAAGACTGTTTTAAAGACTTTTACAAAATTTTGTAATTTATTGAACAAAATTATCACCTAAAAATTTTAGGATTGCTTGGAGCCCTGTATCTATTGATTTAAATGACTTGTCATACTAAACAAATTCATTATTTTATTATTATGGCCATAAATAATAAAGGTGCAGGGGTGTGAATGGTATTTAATTATTAAAGCAGAAGGCCCAATGAGGGCCCAAGGAATAAAAAAGCCCAAAAGAAAAAGTGAAAATATTTTATTTCGTGGGTATAGATACTTTTACTTCAATAACAATATGAAATATTACTAAGTTACAATAGTTTCTTAAGTATTTATAATATTAATACTATACAAGGTTGAATACACAAAAAATACTGAAATATTGAATTTAATAAAAAGACAATATACTCAAATGGGCAAAAATTACTTACTCGGTTAGAAATGTGGAAAAAAATTAAATTGAAGAGATAAACAAAGCAAAAGATAGCTGATTCAAAAATCTAATTATGTAGCACTAATGTAGTTTGAGTGTATGAACTTAATTCTTTTAAATCAATGTATAACTGTTAAATTAATAGATCGAAAATGTAGAATGGATTGGTTACATTATAAAATATAACTTTTTTTGTACTAGTTTAGATAGCTTCTCTATTTGTCTTCGATTCTTTGCACTAAGAACAAAGAGCATTATCACATTTGTCTTTTGCTACCTTTTCTGCAAGTGCCACAGAAACATGTGTTCGTTTAGCACTTAATAATTCTGGTGTATAGTCAAATCGACTCAGCATTGCGAATTGAACAACACAAATGTTTATTGATTTATGAGCTTGAATTACATTTGAAGAGTCAACTGATGATGGACCACTGCTTTGAAGAAAATATTTGACAGATTGGAAGGAGTGATATATTGTAATGTCCATTGATGTTGATTTAATATCAACTATGTCATTCATAGTATTGAATGATGATTTGATCATTGGGCCATGAAAACATGATATTGCAGCAAAAATAATTGAGCAGAGACCATTTAACATTTGTCCACCAGTTAAAAAAAAATATCAACATTGTTGTCACAATCACCAACAGACTGATCTGTTGAGTAACATAGTATTTCTTGGTGAATATCAATATTATCAGCTGGTAGAAATCGTTTCTTATAACCATTGTCAGTACTTTCATCAGCAATAATAGGGAATGGATAATGTATTCAGCTAACCCATATTTTAGTTTATAAGATGCAGTGGTTCTACTAAGCTTAACACCAGAAAGAACAGTGGGATCATTAGAGTTAGCCTGGATAAGTTCAACCAGCAATGGCAATAATGAAAAAAGCAAAGAACCTTTGACCATATATCCTAGAAGCATTGCCTCTATGTTTGAAGTTCTGTCCATTAATGAAACTTTAGGTTTCAAAAGTTAATTAATATTATCAATGGCAGCCACTTTTGCAGTATTACAAAATTCAGTTGTCTAATCTCTTACAGAATAATTGGTACTCATAGAAAGACCTATTGCCATGTAATTTATGACCACATATACATCCTTTAGCTGAAAGTGCAATGATACATCTTGACCACTTTTAATATTATTTCAGAACATTTGTGCTGTAACCAACTCTCAGTTCTAATTATTATTTTTCTGGCCATCAATTCAAACATCTTGTTTATCAATTATATTCTGCTCTAATTGTGTCAATTCAACTGATAAAGGAGACCCAGAAGACAACTCATAGATTGATGTAGAAAAGGGCACACTAACATATATGGAATATGACTTGTGGAGTGACTTAGAAGAGCCATTGACTGGCAAAGAAAGAAGCATCAATAGGATGGCATTTAGAAGCATTATTTTCAAATTCTTTTTGACCCCTTTTATTGTTTATCATTTTAGAAATTAAAAATAGATAATAGAAAATTGATTACAATGATGTCAGCAATATAAGCAATCTATTTTAACTTTTATGGGCCCTCTTCAATGTACAAAAACAAACTTATTTTAATTATGATAGAGGCCTTTTTTTGATGTACAAAAACAATCGATTTTAATAAAGATAGGGGCCTTCTTTGATGTACAAAAACAATCTATTTTAATTATGATAGGGGCACTCTTATACTCCCCCATATTTTTATTGCAGATTTATTCAAATCTAAAAAGGATCAAATTTCTTATAAAAAAGCAGAATTTAGGTGGGTCAAGCAACTTATGCACCACCCTGTATATTGTTTTTAATAGTCAAGAAAAAATTCTTAATTATTTTTTTTAATTAGGGTGAAGTTAATATCTTAATATGTGAAACAGTAAAGAATTTAGATTTAGATAATTTAGCAAACAATACTGTGGTGAGCAATGAATAAAGTTCATATGCAGTGGTGATACCACTACATTAAAAAAATTATCCTAGAAGTTTCAAATTGGGACAATTGCACACTACTTTTGTCTAAGTGGCATTTTTACAACTTCACTTGTACCCAGGCATTCCTGTACTTAAGGACATATGATACTGATCACAAAAGGGTCCCTTGTTGGGAGATAATTTTATTAAGAATTCATAAGTTAAGTGGCTCTTGTAGGCAGAAGAACATTTTTGAGGTTATTACCTAGTATGTATATAAAACTACTATCTCAAGATGCAATTTTCAAAATTTATGGATCTTAAAGCTAAGAAAACACTAATTTAGTTATATAAATACAGGGTTTAGACACTCTGACTTCACTAAAATTCAAATAGTCTTGACATAAAGGGGAATTATTATTATTCAAAATTAATATGTCAAGCAACAAAGGTAGTTATTACATTGTAAATATAGACAAATTGCAGGAATGTAAGTGCTAATATTTGTATAAATATAAAATACAAAGGATAGACCCCCATGAGCAAGAGATATGGTAAGCATGTGCATGTTGTTAATAAAGTTACCTTTAACTGTCTTAAGATTTGTTTGATAGAGAAATTATAATAATGAAATGAGTATAATGAGAATTGTGTTACAGATTGTAAACAAACATAGATATAAGATAGTTTTATATTTCTTTTAAGAAAATACAATTGTCAAAATAGGTATTATTTAAATTCTTTCATTATATCACAAAGTTCATTGGACAGCTGAACAATTGCAGCTTGCTTTTCTATTGCTGTACATCTTATTGCATTGGATTTGACAATCAATTGTCCTTTAGCAACCCATTCAGACTCATCAGCATATTTGTTTTTTCCTCTTCTATTTACCACATTTTCTTTTTCAGTTGTTGGACCTCTCTACACTGTCAGTCTTATATTTCTTATTTTCATTCTCAGCATTTGAATTTTTTTGATATCTAATACTTATCTATGATTAAATAATACTTAGATATATCTCCACATTTGAAACTCTTCCAATCTAAATTATTTTATACACAAAAAGATGTATTTGTATGCACACTGGTCCAGAAAAAGGAATCAAAATCTACAAAATTAACAATCTGTCTTATCTAGTGTACATATAATGTAATGACAAAAACTGTATACCTGAAATACTTTTATAATATCTACACTGCTATTACTTGAGTAGTGGGATTATGTTCCCTTTAAAGACCAGATAATCTCTGATTTCAGTGTCTTTTGTACATTAATTTTAGATAAATGTGTGAAAAGAAAGAACAAATTTAAAGGGTCCCATATAAAAAGCTAGAAATGATAGAAATCTATGATTAAAGAGGCCCTATCATCATCACATCCCTGTAGTAAACATAAAATAAAAAAAGAAACCCAATTTTGATGATTGTATTATTTCTCTTATGGACGTTTTGCAGCTTTTGATTTTCAATATCAGCATCTTAATTCAGAATTCTTCAAATCAAAATGTATAATTTATGTACATTCTTAAAATGTGCTCATTATTTTCTTTGGCAATCCAAATTAGGGTTAGATGACAATAAATCAAATAACCTAATGATTGTGTAATATAAAACTCACTGTATAGGCTATATATATTCCATTTCAATATGATTTGATTCAAATTTTCATATAATGTTCATTTGAATATAGGATTGTTTTTATTTCAAAAACAATAAATTATTTAACATTTTCTTGATGGCATAACAACATTTGCTACAAAATAAAAGATACTTCACCTGGTGGGGATAGCAAATGTTGTGATTTTTATATAACATATAAATGATTGAGTTTCTAAAATTAGTTTTCACAAGAAGAAGCTGAGACATACTGGCTAATGAAAAACAGACTGAAACAGAAAATCACTGAATAATTTCATTTACAAATTCTCTGCTCATGTTTTCAACATAATTTAATGCTCACCTACTGGTTACAATTCAATTAATTAATATTAAAATATTATACTATATTTTATACCTACTATTTCTACTATTATTATCAATACTATTATATATTTATAAATATATATGATATATATTGTTATATAGGCATATTTACTATTTAGTATTTTAGTGTTTTATTATTGTAAAAGTATTCCTTAAGTGATCAGGATTCAATGTTGTATTTATCATCTCTCTTGTCTAATCCTTACATTATATAGATTAGATATTAGGCTTTAAGTCATTTCATTTTTCTATGTGGGCTGAAGATTTTCACCAATGATCTCAAAAAAGCTCAACTGTCTTGTGCAGGGAGTGAATCTAATTTTGTCAATTTTTTTAAAAGAGAATATGTCACTGCATTTCTCACACTACTTTGGAACTAAATGTCAAAGCATGACAACAAAATTACATATGATCAGATTTCAACAAATCAAAATCAAGAAATTAGATTGATTTTACTTTATGTTATAGTTATTGGGGTTATAAGTGTGAAGCTAGATTATCACATATACTTATATCATTTATACCAGCACCATTCATGTATTGTGCTATTTTAACAATACCATTACCTTTTGTAACAAGATTGTTTATTACAAAATTTTGTATATTTAATTTTAGACTTCATGAAAAAATGTGTTCATAAAAGGGTGTTTATTTGATTATATTTGAGCATACATGTTAGCAATGGAGTGCAAATTTGGATGGTTCCCAAACCATCCAACAAAAAAAAATACTACAACTCAATTACTTATGGAAGAAATTGTAAAAAATCTTTTACAAAATTAAAGATTTATGTTTTTAAAATTAATGTGTCAGTTAAACAAACTCATAAATAAGATTGTTGGTTTTTAATTTATGTTGATTTGATATAATAATATCTGTCAATATATGATTCAAATCTAACAGTTGTATACAGTACATAGTTAGAGGGAGTAACTTATAGGGAGAATATGTGTATGTATTTATTTTATACACAGTAATTTGATCAATAATAATTTCTGATCTGTCTGGACAAATCACAAATAAGTACAATATATACACAATATAGTTACTAGGAATATGGAGAAAATTATCCATTATTACATTGATGGCTGTTGAATATGGGGAATTTTTTCATGTGTCCATAGATATTGCAAATATTTCAAGAGTGCAAAGCACAAGTGAAATATGTTAGCAATATCTATGTACTAGTGAAACTATTTCCATAATTAACAAAGCCATCAATGTAATAAAATATTTATCCCACACAAAGAAATAAGAACTTATTCAAAAATATCAAATAAACAACCATCTTTTAATAATACAATTAATTAGAATTATCAACATTGTCATCAGTGTTGAAGTTTTTAATTGCTTCTTGAGAGGCTGTAATTGTATTATCATCAGCTAAAACAATCTCCATATTAAAATATAAATTGTCAATATTCATTGAAAACATTATTAAAATGTTGCAATAAATATATTGATTTAAAGATTCAAGATAGATGTATTTAATGATATTTCTCATTGAAAATATGGAGCCATATTCAATAGCCATTTTTATTTAATCTGTGCACAATAGAAATATGAAGCAAGTTTGGGATAAAAGTATATATTTTTTGCTCTGTAAATTGATTGATACTAATTCGTGATCCATCCAGACAAATCAGGAATGTTGGAGACAAATTATATATTGAATGAAATATTGTCTAAAAGATATTGGGGTTATATTCAATTATTTCTATCTGTATGAATATATATTTATTCATTATATTCATGTAATGTTTTTATATTTATTTATCTTTAATTTTAATTATCACATGATTCCTGATCTGTCCAGACAGATCGATCTAGAATGTTAAACTATATTTCTAGTAGCATTACATATTACATGTGCTCAGTTATTATGTATTTGATAATTTATATCTGTGCATGTTATTGTATAAGACATAATTACTTTATCATTATATTATCATCATTTCTGAAACCATCTAGACAGATTAAGAAGTTTGACAAAAATGCATGTCAATTGAAGTATTATTGTCATTGATTATGAACCATTCAACTATTTCATATTGTGTGTATTATATATGTGTAGGTCTATAAATGTCTTTATCACTTTTGACAAAATTCCAGATCTGTCCAACAGATCAAGAATGTTAATGAAAAGTATGATTATGTAAAAAAATGTGTTTAAAGATAATAATTTAATTGAAATTAAATTATTATATTGCCCTAGATATGTTATTTCTGTCTAATCATGGTATATATTTGTCAATACTGTTGTCAACATTAAGCATAATTGCACTGTACTTAAAATTTGAATTTTAAAATTTAATTTGTTATTATTACTTTGGAACATTTTTTAATTAAATGGTAATGTTATTCCCAATATGTCCAGCAATAATATTATTCTTACTTCATCCAGACAGTACTTGAACTTTCAGATGGAGCATGGATTCCTTCTGTCTGGCTGGTTTGTGAACCGACCAAATTCACATATATTTTTTTTTAAATTGCACCTTAATAATATGTTTTAACACAATTTTTTTTATATTATCAGACCTATTCACTCAAAAAGTTTGAAAATAATAATCTATCTAGATCCTTAATTTATTGTAAATGATGAAATTAACATAGCAATGAATATTATAATGCAAGATTTCCATAGAACCAGCATGGAAAGTAGCCAGACAGAATGACTAAAACTGCTGAGCACCAAGATGATTAAATAGTATTTGGTATGTATTGGAGTGTATGTGGAAAAACATGATGTGTTCACTAGTAGGTCTGTAATAAGAAAAATGAGCTATAGTGGACAGTGAAGTAATAAAAATGGAATCAGATTGAACTGAATTATATAAAAATACAATTAATAATAATATAAATACCTAATTCTAAAATATAACTAAATAACCTCTCTTTAATGAATTGCATCAACTCACCCCATAATTGCAAATTACTATTAGAAAGAAATTTTTACATTTTTATTATGCTCAGGACAGTTACTCTGCTCTGATATTAAATTATTTTAAATATTAAGTAAAAAAAAAATGAGTGCATGAATATTAAGAAAAATTCTTCAACAAAACGACTAATCGATACAGCAATATTGATAACATTATCTGACTTAAAAGTCATACTATCACTGGTCTATTTTAATTAATACTTTATTAACAATATAATGTTCTATTTAATTTATTTATACATATTTAAAAAAAGTTAGAGTAAAGTTTATAGAAGAATAAAAGTATAACAATCCCAATGTAATATAATGATATTACTTATAAACTCTTATTAAATATTATTATTATTTACGTAGGATAAAAACATAGAGAAATAAATTATAGTAAAGTTTTCCTTAAAGAAATTAGATAGAAAAGTCAAACACGTTATTACCTTCAGATGTTGATTACAGTGTAAAGGAACCTCGACTTACTAAAACAAATAAATATCGCAGTAATTTCGTTTTTAATGTTATGCTTATTTGTTTAAATATGAAATTGAATATAGCTTTTAAATGTTTAGAATTACATTTTATTTATTTTAAATATATAAAAAAATTCCCTGTTGCTCAATTAAATTCATCATCTAACCTATTGAACTTTATGCAGTACCTCAACTCGTTATTTGTTCTTTTACATTATTAGTCATTCCTCCAACCCAATATTCAAAATAGTGAATTGAAGTCTGGCAAATATCATGAGGAGGACAATTAATTAAACGTTTTGATCCTAAAAATTACAGATAGTGAAATATTGATTCAACCACTGTTTTTTATGGCTTGAATTTAAGCATTAGTTTGTATAATTAATATTTTCTAGAATTGTGTTCGAAGCATGACAAAATAATTGTCACACCGTGTCCACACCATTAACTTATATATTATTTATCTAGAACGGCAAACTGACCAATATTCAATAGTAATAAGCGTTCTAGGAGGATAATCAATACGAAATTCATGGGAGTTATTAATGCATTTCAATTATATACGATAATAGTTTCATTTTAAAGTTTTTTTGATTAGTTTGCCGGTCTAGATAAAAAATGTATATTAAGTAATTGGTACACACATACTACGCCTTTTCGTACGGTTTTTAGTGTCCTCTGTATTCCTTTTTTCGTGATCGTGAAACTCCAGTGGCAGCACAAAAAACGCATGAAGCACCAGCTTTACGAAAAAACGCACAGAAAAAGGCATAAAAACAAATATTGGGAATGCTGTGTCACTCGTGTGACGTACTCATTTGTGCGCGTTTTGTCTAAACATTTCATTTTAAAATTGTCAAGAATAAAAATGTATTGTTTTTGGGCTTGATTGTCTGGGTTAATTGTTGGACAAAATTATAAAAAATATTCTTTATATTAACATAGCGTCCAGACAACTCCAGGATCACGAAAATCGCATGAAAAAAGGCATAGTGTATACTAAAATAGCATTAAACTCCAGTTTTTCGAAAAAACGCATTGTGTGGACGCGGTGTTATATGTATATATTAGACATGTCGTTTTGCGAAACAGTTACTTTAATTTCAACAAAAATGCAAAAGATCAATATCTTATTGCTCAAAATATTGGATGAGCTTCATAAATCACAAATATTTTTGATGGGCTAATTAAGTATGTGCTTAGTTGTTTTATTGCGAAATAGTAATTATTGAAAATACACTATAGTACAAAAAAACACGTGTGGGCCAGAGGGCTAGCCCCTTGTAAATTGCTACTGGTGACTCACATAGTTGTCACATTGTATAACGAAAATAGGTTAAAAATCTCTTCAAATCGGGAAAATCAACATTCATTTGAAATTTATAAATTAACTTCTGTTTATCGACCATATGTAATTCTTTTTCCACCCCTTTATTAAATATTGAAATTTTTAAAAAGGACAAAAAATAAGCATGACGGAAGTTAGAGTGATTTGATTTTAAAGAAAATTTAAATTAATAACATAAATTTTATTTTGTTTAAAAAATGGTATTAATATTTTTATGGCACGCTTATATTATAAATGCATGAGCAACAAATTTTGCTCCCTATTTATAGTGAGCAAAATATTTCTTAAATAGAGTTCTACTATAGAGTGTGCAAAAATGTTTCCTTTCAATGTTTTTTGCTCACTACAATTAACTATTTAAATTTATTAATTGCTACAGCGTAGAATAAATGTATGCTATTAGCCTCAAACTTTCTTATAAAATTAATGCAAAGTTATTATTTTAATTTCATAGTCATAACGACCGATTCAAAACTTAACATATCCTATTAAACTTAATGTGAATGTGAACATATGAAAAATTAGGTCATGTTTACTTTCACATTACTATGAAAAACTAATTCATGTTTTCTGTTTATTTGTAATTTAATGCATTGAAATAGGCTACGGAATTCTTTGGGTCACTCATTTATAATATAAGCGTGGCATAAAAAGATTTAAAGCTCTCGAATTGACTTCATTGCTCACTTTAATTTATAAGCTCCCATGGCCTTCGGCCGCTTGAAAAAAAATTAGTCAATTCTTGTGGCATAATAAACTATTAATGAATAATTTATCTAATTTAAGATAGTTTCATATTAATTTTATTATTCTACTTTAATAATGATTAGTAGTATAACTTTTTAAATATTAAAGATTTTAATATTCTATAAAGTTATAAATCTTTAAAGGCTTATATTATACACTTATTCGATGGCCAAGCGTGGGATATCAATTTTTTTTCAATGAAGTGATGTCATATTCAACGAACG
>JAUZNC010049690.1:0-15561 GCA_034780395.1 Vannuccia rotundouncinata | reverse complement strand
TTTTTTGATGTTGGTGTTACTTGTCCAAGGGGCCCAGGCCGCGGCGCCATACTCAAGAACAGGCCGGATGAATCCTAAAATTCGGTTAACAGAAAATCTGATATCATATAAATTCTGTTTTGTTATTTATCGCCATCAGATTTTCGCATGCTTAAAAAAAGTGGTCGGTATTTCTTAATGTTGTCCTTTTTATAGTTGCCCCAGCGGTATTGCGTATCCTATTGTTTGAATGTATTGTCTTAAACTTATTTCGTTGTCATTGTCCATTTACTCCGAATGTTTACAATATTTACTTGACAAAATTAAACTTACATCAACATCTTCTTCAAACTATTTCTTTGCCATTATATATTCTAAAGCGAATGGAACGACAATATCATTTTTAACTGATAGAAAGTTAAATATTAAAATCTTCAGATTAGAAATCAATATTTCGCCTGTTGCTCAACATTTATTACTTATATACGGATCAGAATAAAACCAATATAAACTTCCTAGATCAGTTTCTAACTATATATATATTAAAGTTGTTATTTAGAAATTGACTTCTCGCTCTTATTCAGTCTAACGTTAATTAAGTTTCATGCTTCACTCTTATTTAGGAATTGACTTCTCGCTCTATTTTAGTTTCATGCTTCACTCTTAATCAGGAATTGACCTCTCGCTCTTCTTAAACAATTATCATTTTGCTCTTATTCAATCTCGCGCTTATTCAGTATCATGCTTTGCTCTTATTCAGTCTCGCACTTATTCAGGTGACCCATTAATTCCACGAATATGGTCAAAATAACCTCGGAAATTATTTCAGAAATCTGTTCCTAAGAATTAAAAAAATTGAGTAGAATTAGTGTTCTTTATCTAACTATTAAAAGACTTATAATATAAATGGAGAAGAAATATGGTGATGTTTTCTCATCTTCATTGGAATCTATGCACTTTTAAAGAGGATGATTGTGCAACTGCTTTTCCAAAATTTGAAATGATCGTTACCAATATCATTGAAAATTGGTAAATCAGTTGGGGTCGGATAATCAGTGTTTACTTTCCTTATACTTTCTCAAAAAATGCAATGGAAAGCATTCCACATGCAATCATGAATCTGTTAAGAATGACGTACTTCATCTATTCACTGATAAATTTGAAAGATGAATTGATAAACGTGGAGGATGGATGAGTTAAATTTATGATATTCTAATTAAATAAATTATGACAATGCAATTTTCATATGGAATAATGCTTATTGAATTCGGCACACTTATATTTTGTTTTAGTATTTTAAAATGATATAGACATACATTTTCCAAACGGTTCATTTACAGAGCGTATAATGAAAACGAACCTTTTAATTTTTATTGGAGCTGCTATAGCTTGCTATGCTTGTGTTCTTTGCTCTGAGATAATCCATAAACAAATTTTTTATATACCTAACATACTGACTCATATTTATCACTTGTCTGCATACTATTACCTATTGCAAAATTTTCACATTATATGTTTTTGAACAATGAAGTCAATATATGTTATAAAGATTTGATTGATTTATTAATTTTAAAGCAGTTGTCAGTATGAATAATCTTCCCTATTATTTTATTTCATATAAAATATATAATCCTTATGGATAAAAATATGCTTGTTTCCTAATTCTAACTATACACATGCTCCATTAGGAAATATATTATCAGAAAGACAAAAGAAAAAATTAATAAAAACAAGATTTAAGGAAAGAGAGGAGAAAGCATTAATATAACGAATATTGAAAATACAACATGTATAGAAAAGGTTCATCAAAACAGCAAAATATAGGTGATACAACACAAACAACAAAATACAACTGATACTATAAATATATGAGATAGAGAAATAGTCCAATTTTAGTGTCAGTATATATCTAATTACAAATGCATGTTTCTATAAAAAGTGAGATTAGCATTTGTAAAGTATATGCCCACTGATTTCCTCTTATGGCTAAGAATAGCTAGAGGTACAACTTTAGAGTCATGTAAAGAATTGCAAATAGAAAGGTTCACAGAAAATAGCTTAATTCGTAGGTAATGAGTTCGAATATCATCTTGACTATATTTTAGTATTTATTCCTTGTGCATTTTTCAAGTATCCAAAACGATTGTGTTGGACGATTATAGACCATCGCTCCGCTTAAACACTAAGGAAGTAGTGAAAATTTTGTTACTGACTATTTCTTTATCAAAATAAACTATTATCTATTGATATATCCTATTTTTCTAACTATCTCGACAAATAATTATGAAATAAATAAAAATACAAAAATAATATAACAACAGAATTTATTGAAAGGGAGTGGCGGTATGCATTCAAATGGTTATTCCAATAATTATAACATTGTACAATAATTCTTATATTTAGAATATTTAGGCTGATTATGTAAATATATTTGCATACAGTGTATACATTTTGTCTTTGTAGGGTCAATATCTAACTAAATAGTCTCACTACTTGCCATCACTGTTAAATATGAATTGCTTAATACCGTTGAGTTAAATCGCCTTCGAAGGACGGGGTTGCTGGGAGAATCAGTTTGGAAAGTCCGATAACTTTCACCTGTCTTTTCAAGTGGAAGGGGATGTGAGCTTCCGACGTCTTCCAAGAGGTTATGAAGTCTACAGACACCAGAAGAAGAGGGAAAAGACCCTAAAACTTGAAAAGTCCCCCTACAAAAGAGAGGCATCTTTAAAAGGTTGAGCGTTATTCTCCACCTCTTTATCGCCCATTAGAAAAGTGAAGTAGATTTTCTCTGCCTCGATTGCTTGGTGACGGACTTGTACAATTATGAAGTACAAACTCGCTACACGGCCAGTATTTCCGTGCTGTCCGATATATATCCCGTTGAAACATAATAGAAACTGATAGTTCCCCGCACTTATATCCTTGATCAGCATAAAATTGCCAACCCAATCAAAACAAGTAGCATTGCATCTCAGCTTTGCCCAGTAAATTGCCGAGTTTTCTCGAAAAGTTGGCCGCAATCCAGGATTGCCCAGGAAAATGTCTTTCAGAGGTTTTAATAGCCCCGGAGCTTCCTTCAGGTTTGAGAGAAATCCAGACAATTTCAATAATGCCTGTGTCTCCATCCATCGAATATTAGAGGCAAGATGATCTCGCGTTTCTTCACCACATCTTTCCAGAGGTAGAGTCGAGAAATTTATTGTTGACAGGACCCTTGTGATTAGTAAATATAGGGCTCATGAATAGGAGAGTTGAGCCTGTGGAGGATTTGACGACGATAAAGTGGAGATATTTCTCCTGAGACTGAACGCAGCGCTGTGGACCCACCTTGATGAGCGGGATTATTGGCTGGAACGTCACCTCGATAATATAATCTGAGGAGAATGAAGCGATTGCAGTAAGGGTAGAATAGACCAACCGAGAGGCAACCGTCAGAGAGCTCGTAAGAAAGAAGAATGAAATCCACTACTCATACACCTCCTTATATAGCATAAATTTTAGTTACTCCAATCTGATTGGTCGACAATTTATTATGGTAGCGTGCAACATCAAATTTTTCATTAAACTAAAATTTAACTAGTAAACTCTCATTGGGCACTAAAATAGAACTTTTTTCCCAATGAGTAATATGTGAAAATTTTCTAGAATTTTCACCTACCCTATCTGATAAAGTGTGGTTAGTTTCCTTTCTATTGGTAAAACAAGTTATATGGTCTCAGATGCTTCCTTAAGATGCTTTCTCAGATATTCACTAAAAACATAATTTTTTGATGTGTTCACTTTTTAGAAAATATTTATGACGCCATATTTGGTCATTTTTTCATAAAATTAATGATGTATTTAGATACTTTATATACACGTCTCTATCTATTGGCAATATATTATATGCATCCAGAATGCATCACAAAGCATGCAGTTATTTGTGATTTAAGTACTTCTTGCTTAGTCAAATTGGTTCAGTGGACCAAATATTGGTGAGATTTTCCTAGTGATTTGACACTATCACCCCATATTTTGAACGCTTTTACTTCTTATATTTTATCTGGGATAGGTATATTACTGTAATCAAAACTGAACTGATATGTAATGTTGCAGTTTTTTTCCTATCTGACCCGTTTTTTAGGCTAAATGACTTGAACTATAAGTTGTATCTCAAGGTTGTGCAATTTTGTCAATTATATATATAAGAATTCCATATTATATCACAAAACAATATTCATTTAAAATACAATATAAGATAAAATATAAATACTTTTAGTAAAATAAGAGTTATTTATTTTTATTTATTGGTACCTGTTTTGGCTGTTTGTTTTAAGATGTTCTTCTCGACACAATGTTTCATATTATAATAATCCTTCACAAATTTATGTAGATTTGGACACAAAATTATATAAATTCTCCCACTCATTATGCACATTAGGTATATTTTATAAAATTATAGTCAGAATTAAGGTATTCTTAATGAGAGGAAATGTTGAATAATTTTTTCGTAATCAGTAATTTTACTTTACATTAGAGTTATTTCTTCAAGCGGAAAATATAAAAAATTAATTTATATATATATATACCATATTACTTTTAATTTGTATTTTTCACATGTATGTACGACAATATATGAAAGTGAAAAATACATTGAATTCATGCGACAATTCCTTATATAGGAAAGGCGCATAAATTATCAGCCAATCAGAGTCTATTGATACTAAAAATAGATCACGTGCTGGGTAAGTCAACTTTTTTTCTGTCGCAAACGTTGCGACGCCCATATGTAAGGAAAGGTTAATGCTAAAATAATTCATATACAAATATAAAATAAACTGTAATATATTATATAGCGAGTAGAATTTAAATATTTAAACAGAAATATATATCTAAATAATAATTGTGTATAACACTTACTTTTCATTGTTCAGGTCATAGAGTACTTTAATATACGTACTCCATGGTTCAGGTAACTGAAATAAGAATAAATAAAAACTACATGAAAGTTTTTTATACCTAATAATATTTTTTTTAATTTTAAATAATTAATTAATTCAAATTAAAACATTAATAATCTATTTACTCTCCGTATAAATTAAAAGAAACACACAATTATAGATGTTCCCTTTAATATTATGTGATTCAACTTTTTAATTACATAATTACATAATTTTTCACCTATAATAATATTTAATTTTACAGTATATATCATCTAAATAGATAAAGCAAATATCGTAACACTGACTTACATCATGTGTATTTAATTATAAAGTTTTAAAAGTATTAACATGAGAAGTTTATATAGTATTTGAAAAATATTACAATAATAACAAAATGATTTATTTATTCATTCATTTATAATATTTAAAATAGTGGTTGCTGCAGGAGATCCCCAAAGTGCAATGCTTTACACAATATATTTTTTGTAGTAAAAATAATTTATTTTGTCCACCTGAAATTGGAATATTAATAATGGGTTCGCTAGCAATCCCAGTTGTACTTAACGTAACTTTATTGCGGTAGTTAGAAACAGTATAACTATTCATATATATATATATAATAAAATATTTGATACAATAATATAAGTACGTGTTGTACTATTGTAATTTATATAATAGATTTACGTTTTATTAATCTATTTAATCCACAAAAAATAATCAACAAATTTATTGTAACACAAATATTTCAGACTAAATTGAGCTATTGAACTCTATAGAATACCAGCTAGAAAATATGTTAATATTAAAAAATATTACATATAACAATATGAATAATAAAATACTAGCTACCTATTTTACTAAATATTTTTTAGCAAATGAACAAGGAAATATTTGTCAACCGAAAACAGTAATAATACAAATTTATATTGTTAGGAAATATTTATTTTATATCAATTTATTCCTAATTTCATTATAATGTTTATAGTGACTTTAGAAAAAGTTTAGAAACAGAACAACAGAATAACTAATTAAACTGGTAGAAATTTAAAACCAATAATAAAAATTAAATATCAATCATTCTAACAGAAAAAATAACCACCCTGTTCCAAAATATAAATATCTATATATTCCGATGGGACAGCTTGTATATTCGAAGCATATCAAATAACATGATAATACCTGCCGAGAATGTTTTATTATGTTAAATATACTCGTTGTATGTGTATAATGATCAAAAAATGTATTGGTTGAAATGAAAAATCGGTGATTAATAATAAAAAATGAAAATTAATCAACTTGGACATACGAATTATGTCTTACTCTGGCTTATTCTCATCAAGTAATTAATTAGGTTGCCGACTGGTTGCATGCAAGTCACTTCTGGACAATTAGACCTGGATATCAGACCTGGACAAGTACCAAATTTCGTTGGTAATCGTGGACTTAATCCCAACATAGATAAGAACGATTTAGTCAATGAAATTGACTAAATAAATTTATTTCTGACCCTAAATCCATGGGAACTCAATGTAGATTGTAACAATCGGTTTGGACTTCAACTTCCTGTATGCAACAATGTTGACATGCTCTCAACCTCGGAGTGTTGTGGATCATCCTAAATTGAGGAGATCGTTTACAGTGTTCAACATCCATACGGGTTTTTGTGTTCCAGAAGAACAGAGACGAACAGCTCTTATAAAATTGTCTATTGAAAGCAGAACAGAACAAATTTTCCAATTTCAGCAAAGGAAAGAAGAAAAAGGCAGTCTTGACAACCGCCAAAGTTCAAATAGGAATCAAAGTCGTCAGATCAGGGAATACACCTATCTTGAACGCTGAAGTAAAAGAAAAGATCATCAATAGATATAAACTCCTCAACAATGATATCATCAATTGTGAAAAATACTCTTGCAAGACGGCAAAATCAAGAACACGATCAATTCCAACAAAAGAACGAAGCTGCTGAAAAGACTAAAGGAAGACTCCCCTATCCACAGAATAAAGACATAAGATCATAATTTACAATGACAAAGACTACCTGAGTCATAAAAGATGAAGATCAAGGTTGAAATCAAAGACCTTACAAAAGAAATAGTGTACAACCTGAGCAACGAAGACAGAGACATTATCTTGTGTTAAGTTGTGACAGCCCTGCGTGGGATTGATCACATCAAGGCCGCTGGACTGCTTATTCACCTCTCAGATTATGCTATAATAGATCTATCTACATGACATCATGAACGAATCATTCGCTAACTCAACAGTTCCCAAAATTTGAGAAAAGGAAAAGTGATACCACTAATTAAGAAAGAAAGAGAAAGATCCTTCAGCAATCAAGTGAAATATCCATCATCGGACCATGGAAAACACTGAGTACTGCTTTTACAACGAATCCAAGATATGGATATTTATCTTCTTGCAACATGGTTTCCCCGTGTTGCCCCATACTACTCAAATGGGCCCTCTTCAGAAAAGAAAAATTCCTAAATTATTTGAGTTATTTGCATGGTACAAAGCTTATTTGAAGTCACATTTATTGAAAATCTAAACAACAGTTTACAAAATGTCAAGAATTTTTACCTTTCATTGAACCTGTGTTGTGAAATTGATCTTGCATTCATTTTTTTAATTCATTTGCAACCAAATTGTTGATTCTTTTTAAATTTTTTGAAAGGTTAACTTAATATGTTGAATATTTGTGTATATGGGGCATTTATCCATTCCAAGTTTTGTTTTTATTTGTCTAGAGTTACTGAATTTAAAAAAAATACCTCAATTTTAGGTATCCCATAGAGCACAGACATAGTTAATTGAGAGCAAACTGTCTATTACCATGAGCCTAGATTATAAGACTAAAATCTAGTAGTTTGGTAAAGTATATATCATGTACATATCATGTGTAGTAGGTATATAAAATAATTAAAAAATTAAATTATAATATATGCTAATAATTATTTTTAAGTAAAATAATATGTTTATTTATGTAAATATATTTAGTTTTATATAGATGTTTATATAATATATATAATACTATTTTTGTAATTTTATCTCATTATATTTCCATATTTAATAACCTTTCTCATTTTATTAAATACAAAACATATACATGAAAAAATTCAAATAATTGTGAATAATTAAATTTTAAACAATATAACAGTATGATGATATAAATTGATAAGACAAACTTAACTAGATATGATTAAAATGTACTGAAAAGATAACCATCGTGCTGTCATACATATTAAATATTTTTTTAATATTAGAATTTGGGGTATGGAAGTATTATGTTTTGTAGTAAGGTAATATATTATATATTACAATTTTTACTTCTAATTCTAATTTTTCAGAAATTTTTCAATTGATTTATATTATTTATTAATAACAATATTTTTTTTAGTTATTTTTATATATTACAATAATTAGAAAACCTATAGTTTCACAGAGTAAATGAAAATTTGGGATTTACAGCAAAAGAACATTTAATTACTGAATTTAACATTAATTAATTGATTCTGTTTTATCGTTTTTAATAAATTAATTTAATTAATAAAATTTGTATGAATATGATATGCAGTATTAACCATTTTATTTTATAGGTAGTGACTATTACCAATAAAAGTCTTGCCCTATTAATTTAAGAATTTTATTACCACAGACTCTGAATATTCCAGTTTTTAATCACAAGTCTGATTTTTGGTAATCATTTTAGAAATATTTAATTGTTTTTTTAGTCATCCCTGAAAATAGATTACTAACAATAGCTTATTATTATTATTAGCATATATTCAAAAAAAGTTCACTTCACAATTTCTATATTTACATATATATAAGGATATTTAAACTGATAATAATTTAATAACAGCAAAAGAAAATTATAAATTTTAAATAATAAAAATTTTATAGAATTTAGTCTTTCATAATAGAATATATATAATGTAATTTACCTGGGCATAGCTACTTTTTATGTTAATTGACATCTATATCCTTTCATTCTTAAATCATATTTTTATAAGATAGATTTATGAGTAACATTTTTTTTTGTTTATAAACGTTTTGTTATTACATTTTACACAATTAATTAAAGAAGTCAGAAAATTATGCTGAAAATTATAAGTTTACAGAATAATTTGTATAAAACTAAAATACAAAAGTTCCATATATAAAATTTAACTTAACTGTAATTAATTTCCTTAGCTTTTATAATAATTTTCTTTTTTTATAGTTTTCTTATAAAAATTTTGCATATTTACCATTATAAACTTGCTACCTCAATGATTTGTCTAATTAGAATTAAATAAGCTTAACGTAAGCACATGTTAAAAATCAATGGGCTCTGATAGAATATATTAAAGAATTCAGAAAGTTATTAAAGAGAGTCTAATTTTTCAGTCTAAGAATTACAGTCATCCTGAGATACCATAGCTTTCACTAAGAGTTTTCAGTCTCCTTTATTTCCTGCCAGTTTATTACACTAATTTAACTTACTGAAACGGAGTTAAAGTGAGCATGTGGCATTAGGAAATGATAAGACTCTAAAAGAGGTTTGAAGGGCAACCAGTTAAAAGTACAATTTAGAGAGGATGTTAGAAAGAAAGATAGTCTAAAATATAGTAAAAAAAAATGCATCTGAGCTTTTGTACCTTAAGAATTAAGCAGGCCTCCCATGCATCTAAACAAATTTATGTTTGGTTTAAGTTTGAGTTAAAATTTTAGGTTTTTTGGCTGTACCTTTTACTATCCAAATTATGATTTTTCACATTAAATTTTTTTACAACCAGTCCCCATTTACAAAATATTATAAAAGCTGGTCCATTTATAAAGAGAAATACACAGCTTTTATAGGCTAAATTTCCCTGAAAATGAGTAAACAAGATGATTTATAAAATATTTATTATATGAAATAAAATTAAATTAAATTAAACATCTTGAGCACGTCTTACAAAGCTATATTAAAGTTCTCTACTACTATCCCAGAGTTAGTAGACAACTAAATTTTTGTTTCACTAACAGAGATAAAACATGTACCAACTATCTCCTAATTATTTTGATATAGTTGTCTTCTAAATTGCTTTAAGAAGGAATGACTGGTCCAATCCAATAACAGAAGAGGTCAATGTGTGTCTGAACCATAATCTGAGTGTTTTAATTAAAGTCTTTGCTCTCTTAGAAATAGAACATTTTTGCTTGTTTAACAAATTAATTGTTTTTGTTTTACTATACAGTATGGACATCATTCAAAAAAGGGTGATCAGAAAATTTTTCAGCAAGATGTTTTAGTGGATTTAGTCATTATAAATAAGGCTCTTTTGTTCAATAAATTTAATGATCAAATCACAAACAATAATAAGCAGCAAATGTGAAATTTAATAGTATTCATTTCTAAACATTTTATTTGTTTTAAAAATACATTAAATACTTGTTTTCACATTTATATTTGTAAAATTATTAAAGTTTCTATATTATATGCTAAATGATTGCAGCTATTACTGATAAATATATTTATGAAAATGTGATAAATCAGAAAATGTGCTTAATGTTTAAACATACTATGCATAAAAAGACATGATCACCAAGTTTTGTATGGAGTAGGTGAAGAACACATTTTTATATGGGTATTGTAAAGCTCTACTAACTATAACTGACAACATAGAAGCCTCTTCTGAGATGAGATGGTTTTGTAAGACAAACTATTAGTATTATTAGCAGAAATTATGTTTAACTTGATCATTTGGATTAAGATGACCTTTTCCATATTTATTAATAGTTGAGGAGATTGTGATGTGCAGATACTGTTTTGGCATTGAAATATCCAAGAAAAATGAGATGATACATTGCTAAGGAGTTTAGAAAGGTATTAAGAGTTGAATAGAATGTGTTTCTGTGTTTTGGATTTGCCTTACTTTGATACTTTGTATTCTGTGATAAAGATGATGGATTTAGAATTTATTTATTATTTGCTGACATGTATGTTGCTATTAATGGGTGTGTGCATTATTTTGAGAGATGATGAGTAAATAATGCCTATTCCTATGTGAGAAGAAGTGCTGTTGCTAGGGTAAAAATGTCATATGAAAAATGCCTTTGTTTGTAGGTGAGCAATTATGAATATCAGAGATGAGTTTCTTGAAGAGAAAAAATGTCTAATTTATAGTTAAAGACATCTAGAACATGAGAAAAAAGTTTGGATTCGGACCTGAGCCCTAAGCCTTTGACAATTAAGAGACCCTACTTTCAAACTAACTGACATGATAACAAAAGCTAAAAGATGAAAAACTTACTAATAGATTTAAGTGATAGTCTTGTACAGATAGACTAAACTTATATACACTTGTCTTGCGATTGAAAAATTTTTCACTTTGGTTTCTAAATTTTTAAATGAGCGGTATTTATAGTTTAACAATTAAAACAAATTTATGTTATTACTTTTTATAATGTTTTAGACTGTGTGATGATGTGACGGGTGCATAGAGGGCCACAATACCTAATTTTTAGTAATAAATCATAATTTTTTATTTTTAAAGATTTTTCAATATTTTTAGTGTTTAACATAGTAAAGAAAATATGTCGGTTTGTATGGTATTGTTTTCGAAATGATTGGTTTGTATTAGGCTTAATAGAATTATATATATAAAAATACGTTAACTATATAACACACATCTCAAAATAACATGATGACTCTGATAATTAATCATTGTGTCATCATGTAATAACACTGCGATATTTTGTAGTCTTATACATTGACTAAACTGATACAATTTAATATATAGCGCATGAAATTATTTACGATTTTATAATAAGTCTTATATGTTAACATGCGCGAATAGGAATACATAACAATTGAAGTAAGGCACTATATATTAAGAAAACTTTTTGTTTAGCAGAATCTAGAAAGCCCAGAGAAAGCCTTGACTTATTAATTATTAGTCGGCACCATTTAATGAGGAGAAATTTATACATCTTGTTGAAATTAATTTCCAGGTAATCAATTCAAATATTGTAAATACAGTATAGATGATCGCTATTTCCTATTTTTCTATATTTTTTCTAATTATATTGTTGCAACTTTGATATACATTGTATTATATATTATTTTACATAAAAAATATTGTACAATGCATTTTTATACAACGCAAATGATTAATTTTAATTATAGGAATTGAATTAATTTTAGTTCTTATTCAATCTCGCGCTTATTCAGTTTTATGCTTTGCTCTTATTCGAGAATTGACCTCTCGCTCTTATTCAGTATCGTACTATTTGAAAACTGTGCATTTTCTCTCGCTCTTATTCAGTTTCGCGTTTAATCAATTTCGCGCTTATTCAGTTTTATGCTTCGCACTTCATCAGGAGTTGACCTCTCGCTCTTATTTAGTCTCGCGCTTATTCAGGAATTTTTATTTTGCTATTATTCAGGAATTATCGTTTCGCTCATATTCAGTCTTTGTACATTAGAAAAGTTCGATGGGAGATTTAACATATCGCTCTTATTCAGTCTCGCGCCTATTCATCCAAGAAGAGAAGTTCGGTGTTCGTTTCGTGGGCGCTTGCAAATGACCATTGGGAGTCGAGAAGAGCAGGTGATTATTTAGAATAAAGTATGCGAAGACATCTCCTTAAGCAATTATGATAAAATATTGAATTTTTAAATTAAATGAAGCTTCTATAATCACCCGAAATCTGCAGGTCGTCCTAATATAGTTTCAGCTGGAGATAACAAAGAAAATATTGTAGCAGCTGTCATGGCTGATTCAGCAACTTTAACAACGCCTTCTATTTCTAGAGATGTTGCAGTTTCATAGAGTACAGTTGCCAGAATTCTGAAAAAAGGAAACTTTTATCCATTTGTGAATGTATTCCTAAGAATGGTGAATATTTTGAAAATTTTATGTAAACTATATTATTTCATTCAATTTAATTTAAATTAAATATTTTTACAGTTGTGTATTATTTATTAATGTAGCTATGTAATTAATCCATGTAAATAAAATTGTTGTTGTGTAAAAAATCGTTCTGTGTAAAAAAAACATCTGGGACTCCCTGTATTGTTAAGGCTTTTCCTATTCAGCATCCTAAACTTATCTAACTTAATCATCGCAATTCTAATTGTAAATTTAAGTAAAATTATATAAATAAACACAATCACATAATTAGTAATAAAAAGAAATCTATATTTATAACCACAAATTCTAAGATATTATATTTCAATATTTGTTATACATGGTGATTCAAAAGTAAGCGAACCGAACCACAATTTATGTTTAACTTATATCATCTTCACTTAGAACATGCAAGTAGTGTGGCTTGTAGAGTTAAAGTCCAATGTCTTGGATGATGCGCCGGAGAGACTTTTTAGATGTATAGTTCCTTTGATGTCTTGGGACTGTTAACGTAAGCAGAAGCGTACATATCAAAATTTTCTTCAGTTCTGGTGGACTTTAGGGCATTTATAACACCGACCCAGTAGTGGAGAACTTTGAGAAAATATCAAAAATTGTTAACTTTGAAGGACACGGCGACTGGAATGTTTCTTCCTATTGATCATTGTCATGATTTACAGCTATATTCATAGAATAGCAATTTTTAATAAGAATATAACTCGTTGGTTGAATACAATTTCATCGATTACGATGTCAAATTTCATAAATCTGGTTCGGCTCGGTTACTTTTGGCCCACCCTGATTTAATTAAAGTCTATTTACTTTTATTATTTATTGAACTCTTTTTAAAATCTAAAATGTTGACATAGTAGGAAATATATATTCATTTTCAATTTATTCATATATTTTTTATTATATTTATTGCCATGCAAAGATAGGTATATACTTTGGAAAAAGTTATAGTGGCCTTGGTCTTCAATTAAGGCAAGGCCACTATATTTTCTTCGATTACGATTAAGCACCTATTTTTTTGAAAATTTAAAAATACATAAAATACACAAAGGGTCATTTTCAATCATTTATTTTCAAAACCAAACGTTAATACATTTCACGTAAATATAATAAAATCAATGGCCACAAAATGCCGCTTTCGATATTCTGTGTTATTTACAGTGGAATCACATTACCATAATGTATTATTTCCTTATTACCCAAAATATATAATGCTCCAGGTATTAATGAGTATTATAACGATTATTAATGACCTTATTTTAATGGCCGTGATAGCCTTTAGGCCTCATAAATCATTACCCATTTTAGAGGCTATTTTTTTTATTGAACAACGATCTTTACAAAGACAGGGCACGTGACTCCCGTGACTAAAATATGCGTAATTTCATAGATATTAGTAATTTGAAATCTGCGTGTATCACTGATTATAATGTTGTACATTACAAACGTTCTTTAAAATATCGATTTCAAATTCTAAAGAACGAAGCGTGGATACGTATTTTTGATCGGAGGATCGATGATCACAAGTTTAAACAAAGTTTTTAAAATATTTCATATTTCAGATAAATTTTGAAAATATATATTGTCGTATACGCATCAATTGAAGTAGTAGGAAAGGAGTATCCCCGAACCACCTTAGCTGGCTTCTGATTGGTCGAGAGGTTCAGGTCACGTGGACTGGAAAAAACTTGTTCGTGTGACCGTCTCAGTTCCCAAACTGTCACTGTTAAACAGCTCTCTGACAAGATTTGTAAAGAACACAAAAACACTACAGCGATCAAAAAGGTTCAAACGGTTTTATTTTGATAAATTATTTAGATTAAACATTTTGCGCAGTTATAATTTATTCAGTGTCCACATAATTCTTTGGTTATTAAAATTTGTATTTTTCGGAGCTAGATATTTAGATTTGTATCTAATAATTTATAAAGTTGCTCATCGAAATACTTCTGTAATAATCTTTTCACAACACATATTATCTTCCAGTAGTTGGCTAATGTCATTTTAGAGCAAAGACGAATTATAATATTAGAAGATTCTGATTATATCCCAAAACTGGACACTCACATTTCTTCTAAAAGTCCAAAATCTGACTTTGTTGCTTGTCCTCTTGATGATAAACATTTTAATGTTGTCGTCCCAGTCAATTTCAAGACTGGAAGGTGAGAAATTTGTTTTAATAAAATATCTGCAAATTAAAATAGACGATAGATCAGTATCGAAAGTTTCCTTTCTGTGTCAAATTATTGTAAACTATCCATCGCAATAATAAATGTCGTCTATAAGATATGTTATTTTTTACAATATTAGAATATAATACTTGTTTCTTATCAAAACCTTTACGAGGAATTGGAGTACTAAAATAATATAAATAATTCTCTCTCCGGTATATATTGGCTGACTGGGTGCGAACATTTAGATATAGCTATTTTAGTTTTAACTTAAATTCAAAACTGGAAAGATTTGATTAGCTGATAGAAAAAAACAGAAGTGGATATTAACCATGAGATATGATTGATTAGTCATGAAATAAAAATATAAATAGTTAACATTATAATTTTACACGATTTGTTAATGATTAATTATTAACATTTGGCGTAGATGCATATAAAAAAAGTAATACATAAAATAAAACAATCTAAGCATATAAAATTATACTTATAAAAATTATTTTCCAACAACACTAAAAAATACAAAACGTTTCGTCTCTAAACTTTCCTCGATGGTAAAAAGTAAATAAAAAACGTGGCAGAAAAGATTTTATAAAT
>JAUZNC010049679.1:5040-15424 GCA_034780395.1 Vannuccia rotundouncinata | reverse complement strand
ACTGACGGGAACCTTTTGTGAAACTTTCTAAATATACTGATGGAACCCTTTGTGAAACTTTCTAAATATACTGATGGAACCCTTTGTGAAACTTTCTAAATATACTGACGGGAACCCTTTGTGAATCTTTGTAAATATACTGACGTGAACCTTTTGTGAAACTTTGTAAATATACTGACGGGAACCTTTTGTGAAACTTTCTAAATATACTGATGGAACCCTTTGTGAAACTTTCTAAATATACTGATGGGAACCCTTTGTGAAACTTTCTAAATAAATGGATGGGAACTCTTTGTGAAACGAATTTGAACCTGACTTACACTTGAATATTGCGGAAGCAATGAGCTGCAGTGAGAAGCCATTCGTCCGAGATCAAACTCGCACCACAAAAGTGGTTATGTGGACTCGGTCTGAAGTTGTCCGCGCCTGCCTGCATGAATATGTCGGCCACCAATTGACTCCTCATCGAAACCAACCAGGGCCAATCGGCCAGCCTGGAGGTCACTCCACCAATGATTCTCTTCTTCTTATTGCTGACGTCATTGTAATATCGATTTCGCCCACAGTACTTATGCAGGGTATTCGTGTCGGCCAATTGGAGAACGTTGTCATCTATATTTGAAAGGGTTTCGTTTTCATACAATATAAACATTTTATTTATAATTTTAAAAATTATATTTAACTTAATTTTGCAACTTTTGTTTGTTTTTATCCATAGATATTGTATATTATATATAGAACTAGATTGGACATCTAAAATACTTCTATACTAAAGTATGTTGCATTGCGTGTATGGCAAATCCAGAGTTGTGATTGGTTAAATAATTTGAAAATAACTTTAACAGAATATATATATTTAATTGATACATATAAACAATTATTGAATTTAATATTACTACAGAATTACTAATAATATTGAATTTTTGCCAGGATCGACAGAAACCGATACTAAGTGACAACAACCAGTTAGATTACCAATCTAGTTAAACTTTAACAAAGATAGTATATCTATTGTTTTTATTGTCTAATAATTAGCTAAAACATATTTTTTATTTGAATGCAATGAATGAATGAATGAATGAATGAATGAATGAATTAAATACAGCAATTTCTATACATTGAAGAGAACTTTCTGTAGTCCAATAATCAATATATGCAATCATATAACATTGCCCAATAATGTTGATTTTTTGGACATTTCAATTATTTAAATTAAGTATTTAAAGTATATTCAAGAATATTTTTGAATTTTGAAGACTATTTAAGGATTTTTTTCGAATGTTAAATTTTAATATTAAATTATAAATTATAATATTTTATTTTAAAATTCGAAATATTAATTTTTTTCAAAACTAAATAATAATTGCAGTCTATATTTATTCTACCTTCACAATTTTAAAATCAGATTCTAACGATTCTAATATTTTAATAAATCGAAATTTATGAAAAATTTATACACGGATTTATTTTCTTCAGAATCCAAAATAATATATTTATTATTCATTTATAATTTATGTTAAAAGTCTTTAGCGTAAATACATAGTAACCTTATATAATAATAATTGATAACCATTAAGCATTCCTGTTTGCAAACACATGACCATAGGTGGATTTTGAACTTTGCTGCGCAAATATAACCACAACCAGAAATCGCAATCAGTATAAGTTCAGAACTTCTGGCTGGCCTTCGATGGATCCAAGTTGAATCATTCAAAACAGTTCGAGCTGTGATTGAATAGTGGGAACAGCCTCTTGTTGATACGACCAAGTATTGCTTCTTGTGAACGGTGACATGATCTTATCATTAAGTTATACATCAAATGTAGTGATTCTCGTTGAGGAATTTTCAGCAATTGCAGCAAGACTGTTTTCTTTATCATCGTCTTCCTGTTCTTGGACGATTAGACGTCAGACTTCTTGTTTCGAGAAATATTGTCTTCAACTGTGCTGATGTTTGGTGTATTTCTAATAAGATAACATTCTATCCTCCCTCCAATTATCACAATAAGAAATAAACTCTTGAGCAAGCAGTATTATGTTTCCATGTTCCATTATGTTTCCATTCTTCATAAAATAAGGCAAAAAATAGATAATATCTCGAATTCTGAATTTAAGTTAACCGTATTTAAATAGATAATGATTCATACTTTAATTTAATAACTAATATTAATTAACTGATTATTATTTTATCGCCAAAAACTTAAGCTCACACTTTATTTTCTTTAAGTTGCATATCAATTATGAAATTAATATGTTTTTACTGTCCCACAAGTATGTATCGACATAATTAAAGGTAACTAATCAAATAGGTCCTTTACTTGACAACACAAACTATGCACCTATTCCTCATAATTCAAAACATAAGATAATAACGTTAATTAATTGTATTGTTAATTAATGTATAATAAGGCGCAGTTTGTCAGAAAGGTTCATAATTAAAAACGATATCATTGAAGAAGAATTCCTATTTTTTTTATTATTAAACATTTTGTATTGCATATTTTTATTTTGTACATTAAAGATTTTACTATGATAAAAATATACCGCAAGACTACAATGAATTAATTTAATTACATTTTACCAGCCGGACATTTCGATCATAAACATTCATCATTATTAAAAGTGTCGACATTTACTGATGTATAAAATAATATTTGTTTCAGTATTGCTTTATAAAGTCATCTTCTATTGTATTTTTATTGTATTAAATATAAAAATATGGATTATTCAATTTGACTTTGTGGCGAAATAAAAAGGTCAAATGTTTAGTCTCAACTTACATTGACTACCGCAAGCCCCTCCAAAATTGTTGAAGCCCAGGAATAGCAGCGCCAGTGATGAAAGGTAAAGCATCGCTGTGGGTCACACAAGAGGATACGTCACAGCCCCAATGTGAGAAGGCTGAGTGAAATGAAACGAGTTTTGAAATAAACTTCTCCGCTCAATCGCCAGGAACTAAATTGAGAAACTTAATTTATTTTTATTTCCAAACCTTCCTCGCTCATGTCAACTGGCTCTTGTGAAGGATCGCATTTTTCTCCTCTCCGCCAATGGAATCAGCCTCAACGATGTCTTTCTCATGGGGTGCAATATAACATTATTTTTCTGACAGCAAGAATCAAACAAGACTTTTATTATTGTCTTTAAATGTGTTTTTCGACAAATAAACTAAACTTGATATTGTCCCAGATTCCTGGGAAAAAGTTTTGATTTTATTACTATAGAAAAGATTTTTTTTAAATTCGTTTCTGCTTTTTAATATTCTAAAACATGTTATAGATGAACTATTTGATGATTCAATTAATTATTTTAACATGTTTTTACCGATTAGACATCTTTTAGGTGACTTATTTCATAATAAAACTTCATCCAATGTTGTTTTTCGAAGATGATATTTGATATCAAATATTTTTCAGTAACTTTACCATTCTTACTTTATAGTTTTATAATATATTTATGTGTTGCTAATTTAATTTAGTTATAAAATATGTAAATTATTCAAGAACAATTTATTATTGTCAACATAGGTACTCAAAATTAGCAAGTGCACAAACTGAACGCCAAATAAAGAGCCACCAAACTCATTTCTAGAATCTTTGATCATTATTGTAATGTACGCTACACTTTAATTCTTAACTTATTATAATTATGCCCTATCGCACTTACAAAAAATCTCTATAATTGAAACATTACATATTAATCATAGTATTGGTGTTATATTAAATTGACATGGACTATGTATTAGTGTAGGTATCAGTGTATTACTATGTATTAGTGTCTTTGTGTAGGTATCAACGGGGTGATTTTATAGATTTAACGGGTGTCCAGTTTAGGCGTATTTCATGTAGTATATACCCTCTGCTGCATATGGGCCCTCAAATACATTTGTACGCTTAGATTACATGAACAGGTAACCGAGTTCACCCTACGAATGAACACTATCGTACCCTACAAATGTACCTTTTCAGATTACACCGAAGCTAACAATAAAACATAATCGCTATATATGTTATTGAAAAAGATAAAAAACAAATAATTCTGAAAGCTTTTTATATTTTAATTCTTTTTAATTCAGAAATCTTTTAGTTAAGCTCAATTTTGTTACTTAAAAATTGTTGTTTTAGTAAATTAGTTATTAGTGATTTAGTTTTCATACTTTGAGATTAGGGTTTTATAATCTGATTTATCTCAGTATAAGAGATTTTATAACTGTATTTTACCTATTTTTACCGGAAGCTGATTAGTTAAATTAAGTTTTTAGCCTGTCTAAGATGCCCTAAAATTATTTGTAAATGCTTTTAAATAATATTTATTAAAAATTTAAGTAAATATCTTTTAAAAATTTAAGTAAATATTTTTTAAAAATTTAAGTAAATATTTTTTTTAAATTTAAGTAAATATTTTTTTTAAATTTAAGTAAATATTTTTTTAAATTTAAGTAAATATTTTTTAAAAATTTCAGTAAATATTTTTTAAAAAGATAAGTATGTAAGGAGTACCTCCTAACCATACCCCCTCCCCTTTTCCCCCTCCTCTTTTCCCCCTCCCCTTTTCCTTCTCCTCTTTCCCCACTCCCCCTCACCTCCCTCCTCCTTCCCCCGTCCCCCTCCCTTCCGCACCCTACTATGTTAAATTTCTAAACTAATAAGAATCGAGTATCATTTTATATAATGTGGTGTGCGGAGTAACTCATTTCATTCACGTTTTTTACGAGCTAGCTGACGGTAGTCTCTCCTCCGGTTAATTTTGACACTTGTTTTTCTTCACTTCAATGGTTCGCATGAGATTTATTAGAGGAGAGGATGACACATGGTCGACGTAATTCGGAGACTGTTGAGGAAGCGACTCAAGCCGTGACCCCGCTCCAAGATCATGTGTCTCAGACTACTCCATTATCGGAAGAAGAGGAGAAAGAAGAAGAAGTTGTATAGTTAGATCAATTTATTTTAATGTGTGAAGAGAGATAACAGCCACCCATTGAGGACCATCCTCAATGGGAGAAGACCTGCCAAAAGAACCATCACAAGGGTTAAACCAACTTGTTTCTGTGACACAACCTGTAGAAGACCTGCCCATTATCCCGATAAAGCCATTGGCTAACATTCCAACGACAGAGTCAATGCAACCATTAATATCCACGGCACATTCATCTAATTATAAACAGACTAATACTTTTATCTGGGGTCAATGTGTCAAAATTACCGGAATTAAAGAGTCATCGTGAAATCTGTTACCCAACTAACATTCTAAATACGGAGGAATGTTCTTTTGATGTTGTGCACGTGTATCGACCTGTTAATCCACCTAGTCAACCTGAAGATTTTCTTCCATTGATTTCGAGTCAAATTGAGCGAGTGCTTCGTACTCTCGATGGGGATGTGATGAGTTTAAGGTTCAAACTTTTCTCCAACTCAGAATTATTCAATTCCATTTTGACAAGAGTTGAAATGTTCCATATTAATGATACCGACGGTTTCTTTATTGTTCTTCCGTCAACAAAACACTCCCTCATACTATCAGAATCAGTTAGACAACAATATAAGTCTGAATACTTCAGGTGATCAATAAGAAGTTGGACTTTTGAAATAATCTTTGTCAACTCTATCCAAAACTATTGATAGAAAGGAAAGTCTGCCTCTTTGTCAAAAGAAAAATACTACAATTAAATCTATTAACTTACATTTTCTATTTGACAAAAAACTATAAAATTTTAAAAGTAGACGGCCCAACAGATTATTATGGGATTGAGGTGGAAAATCATAGTATATACATTACCATCCAGAAAATAGGAAATTTTCCCTCACTATTCTAAGCGATATAGTTGAGAAACTAAACATGGCTGCTTATAATATGGCTTTTTTTCTTGATTTTACCGAAAATAAAATTGATAAAGACAATTATGCTTATAAGAAAAAGTCTGATGATTGACCTTTCATAGTCCATTATAAAAACGGAATAAATTGGATGTCCACATTTTGCTTCTCAAGAGGCGCGTGTGTTTAATTCTATGGAAGTCGATCAAAATGGCGAACCTTTGGTGATACTTATAATCGGTGAGAATAAAGGAATCCTTTCCTATTTCAAATATTATACAAATCCGAGGAAGCGTAGCAAGATGTACGTGTACTTAAGTTCATAACGATAATAGATAGATATTATTAATCTTCTCAATGACTAGTCGACAGGATTAACAAGTCTTTAGTCTCAAAGCATCGATAGCAAATTCACCTTTTCATTCGACGAGAATAGTACTCGTGTCACGTTTCCATCTACTTATATGAAAGATTGACACTGAAGTTGCCAGTGCACTAGGTTTTATAGGGAACCAAGGCGAAATATTTGATAATATGTCTATAGAGGCTATTCACCCGCCTGGTTTGATAAGAAGTATCTATTCTCTTTATGTTTTCTATATGGAAACTTATTCGAGAAATTCTCTCGTCCCTAGAAATTCTCCCCCCCCCCTTTGCGCACAGTCAGTTATAACAATTCTAGTATTTTTGGTCAAACAATTACTAAACTCTATAATAATCCGCTCCATATAACTCTCACTATAATCAATATTGAAGTGAAAATCTGTTCGTCGACTAACATTATAAACTATAAGTGTGTGTGTGCTTAATCAAACATATAAGTGAGAGAGAGACTAACGACAATGGCCGCAGCCGACTTTTCATCATCATCATTCGATGAGAGATACACTAACATGTTCGTACTATCTCAATCATAAACTGGATTTTGCGACATGTAATTGTGCGACAACTTAAAAGTAGTGGTAATGACGATTTTGTTATTTAAAGATTTGTTAACAACCACCATCTCATTATATAATGTTACATGTACTACTTGAACAGTATTATTACTACTGCCAATATTGTATCATTATTTATGTTGTGCTAATTGAATAATAATAAACGAAATTGATCACCTCAAACTGATTGTTTTTTCATCTGTGTTTTAGTTTGGATTATGGGAACTATTAATTATTTAAATATTGTAGACTTTTAGTACGTATAGGGTCAATAGTAACATAAGAGGTAGAATCAGAATCATGACTGATATTATTATTAATTCTAACATTATCAAATACTAAAAACATTTTCAAGTAACTTCCACTCATTCTATGTGCTGAGTCATGTCGATGATCGTTGAAATTGTTTGAGCAAAAACTGCTGGATTCTTCATCTTCACAATTTTTTAATTCTTATCCATACTCTGTTGTTTTACAAAGTCCCCCGATGCCGGTTCGATGAATTAGCGTCGTCCTCATTTTAATGACTGTCCGACATCATACATACATCATAGATGCCGCTCACATTAACCTACTCGTAACGTATTTGTACCACGCGAATATTTAGACTAGCAATGTAGTCGCTATTACTATGAGCACGTAAGTATATCCCATGTCAGGGTGCGAAGAGGGGGGTGGAGGGAGGGGGGCGTATGGTTGGGAGGTACTCATTACATACTACTAGAAGACCTTCATGTGTTGAAGAATTTAATTATAAAATTTCTCAATGAAAATCAGTAAAATAAAATGAAGAAAATTATATTTAACATTGTCTAAAGTCTCCCCAAGAACGGCTCTTTGTTTTGTTAAAGAAAAATACTGCATACATTTCAGCTGCAATCATTTTATATAATAAAAATACATTTATTTAGAATATATATTTATAATAAGTTGTCATCCAAGAAGTAAAATTGTCATAATAAAGCGTTAAGTTGGTACATATTGGTACCTATTGGTACATACAAAAGAATACTGCCTCAGTAAATATATAAGAAATTGTATCACAATCGTATTGATTCTTTTAACATACGACTATCGATTTTGTAAATGAAACTAATTAAGTTATTCGATTTACACTGTACAAAGTTCACTGTACAATTACTTAAAAGGCAGTGTTAATCGTATTAATTTGTGACAACATTTATCATGGCAGAACAGTTTATTATAGTTAAATGTTGTTGGTAGATTTATTGAAAGAAACACAGAACATCTATTAAAATGATACAACGTATAGGGGTATATTGTTTAATGTCCACATTGTTTGTAGAAAAATAGTTGATTTTTTCTTCATTTTGTACACTCCTTCATTCTTTCAGTAAAAAACAGAATTCATTCCATCCAATATTGAAAAACACAAGAGAACTGATTAATTGAATAAATATGAATAATATCCCAATTTGTAGTGCATATTTATGTATTGTAGATATTAATATTGGATCTTCGTCTTGAAAATTTTCAAAACGGCGAGTGTTATTTACGATAAGAATTATTCTAAATCTTTAATTGTATTTCAAATAAGAGGAAGGAAGCTTTAGGCAATTAGCAAATGTTCAACAATAAAATTAATATTTTTATCTTAAAAATGATCGCAAAATAATTTGGTCTTCTTGATGTTTTCAATGTTTTTATTTTTCGTTATTGAAAATGAATACAGCCAGCTTACTTCTTAAAGAAGACTTTGAAAACAACTAAATTTTTTTTAGTCAAATGTATAAATCGGGAATATTTTTAACAAAGCTCATTAACTTTAATTAACTGGTATCACAACTTTGATCACAACAAAGAAGATTATGAAACCTTTAAAATTTAATAATACTTTTCATCTTTTATAAATTAAATTGTTAATATTAAAATATTGAGGTTTCGTTAGATTTTTAGTTGTATCACATGTTTTTTGTCAATAAACAATCTTAAATTGAATGATGCGTGATAATTGCTTTTTCTTATCGTAAAACAGTAATTGGGAGAATATCTTTCTTATTTGAATTTGAAATTAAGTGTAGAATAATACATATTTCTTTCCTTCGCGAATCAAGAATTTACAATTATTTAAAATCAAAGAATTCATAAAATCATATACTTCAGACTGACAAACGTGTGCTTTTTGGATGATGATATTTATAATTGACAAATAAAAAATAGTATTATTAAATGTACTAAACCAACAATTAACAACAATATACATTTTCAAGGAGAACCATTGACCAATCAAATTAAGATATCTCGTTTTGAACAATCAAATTAGGATATCTTGTTTTGACAAATCAAATTATGATATCAAGTATTGACCAATCAAATTAGGATATTAAGTTTTGACCAATCAAATTAGGATATTAAGTTTTGACCAATTAAATTATGATATCTTGTTTTGACCAATAAAATTAGGATATTAAGTTTTGACCAATCAAATTATGATATCTTGTTTTGACCAATCAAATTATGATATTAAAAATTTACCAATCAAATTAGGATATTAAGTATTGACCAATCAAATTAGGATATCACGTTTGACCAATCAAATTAAGATATCTCGTTTTGACCAATCAAATTATTATATTAAGTATTGACTAATCAAATTAGGATATCTTGTTTTGACCAATCAAATTAGGATATCACGTATTTACGGTCACCAAAGTATTAGTCAACATTCCTGGGGTTGGTGAATGCCTCTGAGACGCATTGCCAGAGGAAATATTATTCGTAGATATAATGGAATGTCGATGTGGAGAAGATATGTCATTATTAAGATCACGTAAATGGACGGAAGTCATATTTTGTTCCGTTCTATTGACACCGGCGGGCATGAAGTGACCTGAAATAGACAGTTGGTAAACACTTAAGCGATATTAGGACACAATGGAGTGAAATAAATTGGTATAAATAGATGCGGAAATTTGATTTGACTTATTCATTCAATAAAATATTCTCAAGCAAACATTTATCGCTGGAGAAGGTCAAAATTTAGCGTCAAACAATTTGTTTTGGTTTAATAGGAGTCTCTGTCCTCTATTTGATTGGAAATTCATTAAATTCAAAAGTCAATCAGCACATATTAAAGAGATGATTTGACTTAAAAGATTTTTTATTTAAATATATCGTAGAAAAATATGTCATTAACCTTGTCAGAGCTATTCTGTATTTAAACTAATTTAAATATATTATTGACCTTTGATTTGAATAATGATTTGAATTAAATTACATATTTCTGTTTTAATTTAGTTAAATAAATGTTTACAATTGAACGATTTATATAAAGTAAGCCATCTAATATCAGTTTTTCGTGTTTGTTAGAGCCGTTTAAAGTTTAATTAAAAGCATATTTTGTTAATTAATATCTATTATATATCTTCTTTCTTTTATCTAGAATTACGCTTAATATATATTTTAATATGAATATTATTTTAATTTTAATATATTTATATATGTATATATGGATGTAATATTTTATAATTTTGTTTAAATCTTTTAATTTAGTTTTCAAATATTTATCAAAAGGCTAATTTGATTTTATAAATGGCCTTTCTTACATTGTTATGAGTTTGATAATGAAAATATTGAATTGTATATTGATCGATAGAATAATTTAAAGTATTA
>JAUZNC010049668.1:0-15563 GCA_034780395.1 Vannuccia rotundouncinata | reverse complement strand
CTTTTAAAACTTGAACTGGACGATAAAACGTCATGTAATAGAAATCTTTCTACTTTATTATATGGCTAATAATTATGATGTAAAAATGTAGAGCTTTGAACTACAAATTTACAGGTCGTGGGTTCGAATCCCACCTCGACTATATATTTTAGTAATTATTTCTTATACGTTTTTCAAGTTTCCGAAACGACTGTGTTGGACGTTTATGGTCTATTGCTCCGCTAGACACTACCGAAGAAGTGAGAATTTTGTATATTGACTATATCTTTATTAAAATTTAGTATTCTTTATGGACATATGACTTTTCCCATTCTAACTATAACATGATATAAAATATATATAAAAGATGAAATAATATAAAAATAGCGTTTATTGAAAGGGATGGGATGGCATTTAAAAGGGGTATTACAAGCTGAATAAACATGAGAGTAAAATAATTATAAAAAGCAAAAGAGTATTTTGAAGAATAAAACTGAATAATTATAAAACTGTACAACATATATTTTTATCAGTACGAAATTTAAATATAGGCAAAGGCTGATCTACCAGCCAATGTAGTGCCTTAGTCTTTATGGGATCTATTTCTAAAAATATTGTTTCTGCACTAGCGTTTATGATTGAGATTGGGTTGATTCGTCCAGAATTATTGGGATAGGAAGAAGTGGGAGACGGAGCTTTGGCAACACCACACGCTTCGTCTTTCTCTTCTTGGGAGTAGGCGGGCATTCGTCCTCCTGCAGTGATAGTCTTGCAAATTCGCCTGGGATGTCGAAGGGTTGATGATTCTCCATGATTTCATTTTTAAAGTCATTATTAATCAGACATGTATTGAAAGCTGCACCTCCCTCTACCGCCTCAAATCGAACCTGGACCCCGGATAAATTTAAACTCGCCACATATCTTGTAGAGCCGTGCTGTCCCATATAAATGTCGATGCAGCAGAGAACCATCTGATAGCGGCCGGCAGTCATGTCCTTTATTCGCACACACAGGCTCACCGGTCCAATTAAATCACGTAGCTTGTCGACCCATCTTGGCCCAAAATTATCGGATTTTTCTCTAAACGTTGGACGAAGATTTGTATTTGACATGAAGGAGTCTCTGATCGTTGAAGGTAGGTTGGGAGCATTTTGCCGGATTGTTGAGAAATACAGAAAGCTTGTTTGTAGGTTTCCCTTCGATATGACGAACGTTTCCACTCAGATTGTCACGAGATTCACCATCAATTGTCTCCAACGTTATAGGATAGCCCAAAACCTGATTGTTCACAAGTATTTTAAAATTTACAAATATGGGACCTGTGAACAATACGAAGAATCCGTATTCACATCAGAGATCGATAAAGTTTTGACACTTCTCTTGATTCCTTATTATGCGAAGTGGACCCACCTTGATATTAGGCATCAACGGAAGCCATGTTGGATGAATTATTGTACTATTGCCAGCCATTGCGTAGAGAGAGAAGGTGACGATGATGACGATGATGACGTTGAGAGAGAGACTGTAGACTGATGCGATGTTGAGAGAGACTGTAGACTGTTGCGACGTTGAGAGAGACTGTAGACTGTTGCGACCTTGCTTGAGAGAGAGAGAGACTGTATACTGAGAGACTGCTGACGAGGACTGAAGAGACTGCTGACGAGGAGACGACCGACTCGGAGCTCTGAAGAAATGTGACTGAATACAGCTACTTAGACACCTCCTTATATAGCATAATAATCAATTCTCATTCGTCGAAAAATTTAACTAGCCGAGGTACAAGAGCTTTGTTTACGAGACAAAGGCGGGGAGGTGCTTTGTTCGAACAAAGGATTCTTTGTTGGGGTAGATGTCACTATCTCCTACTACTTATATAATACTGTTTTTAATGAAATATATTGCCGAATTCACATCAACGCAACGATAATATACTTTGGAAAAAATAGTGGGCTGGCCACTACTTTTTCTTCGATTATGGCCAGGCCACCAGTTTTTTTTCGATTGTGGCCAGGCTACTTAATTTTTTCTTGATTACGGCAAATAGCCACTACTTTTTCGGAAATTCAAAATTGCATAAAATGTAGTTTAATAGTTCTATTTCAGTCATTGTCAACACAATACGCTAATAAATTCATGTAAATGTAATATAACCCATAGTCACTACTGGCCACTAGGCAACTAGTTGCCCACTAGTTCCTTTAACACCGGGATTATAAAGTTTTATTTATTAAATAGTAAAATATTAATAAAGTGTGTACGTACAAAATACGTACCAGGTAAGTACTATTGGTACGGGACGAACCTGCTACGTTGGTACCTATTGGTATGGGACGAACCTGCTACGTTGGTACCTATTGGTACGGGACGAACCTGCTACGTTGGTAACTATTGGTACGTACCTACTGCGTACCATTGTTTACTGGGTATCTATTAAGAATTCTCTTCATTTTTAAAACAATTTAAAAAATAAAACTTTTATCGATATAATTCGATAGGAAGTTGTTGTAATTAAATCAATTTTATTTAATATAGACTAGGGCTCTTATTCACATAAATTTTTCGAGGATAGCTCAAGGAACAATGATCTCACCTTAAAAGTGTTTCACAAAAATTTTTAACTAAATTGGCTGAAAATTCTTAAGGATTCCTTGAAATTGGAGTATTTTTAAGTCATTTTCAAGGAAGCTGATATACCTTCCTAAAGAATTACTTTAGTGAAAATCCTCAAGGCTTTCCTAGATTAAGGATTCCTTAAGGTACAAGACGGAGTTACTCGAGGAATTTATGTAAATAAACGCAGATAATATCATTTCCAGTAAAACAATGTTCAACCTTTTAAAATAGCAACTTTAGGAAATTTTATTAAAAAATCTTGGAAATTTTTTACTAATATATTTTTTTAGATAATTACACTATTACTATTATGAACATGTTTGTGTAAGAAATGTATTGGATACATCATTATTTTTCAAATATTCTTTAATGAGCTATTCATTATTTAGTAAATTTATTCCATGGCCGCTTCGTTGGTTCGTTGAAAACTTCAGTATAAACACCTTTATGGTAAATTATGCCATCATTTGAAATATGTAATACTTCTAATAATATTATATCAATTCCCTTTTAATCTTTATTTTTGTAATAGATTTTTGTTAATCTAGTACCAAGAATTATTTAGTAATCACACAAAATTTACAAATTTGTCCGAATTTTTACAACTTTTTACACGGTTTATATTATTTTCTGCAAAGTATCTTTCATATTTAAAAATTTATTTTGAAATAAAGTAAAATATATTTTTTACAGAATAAAAATTTATATTTTTTTCAAAATAACTACTAATAATTTTTCATAAAATTTGTACTAATTTATATGAGACATTTATATTCTTCTATTTGTTTTTCTTTTAATAATTATTACTAAGTTATTATAATTATAGCTTTATTACTATATTATAATTTATTTTGCTTTTTTGAGGCCTAAAATTTATTTATACACAGTTTATATTTATAATACAGTAAATAAGCTATATTCATTTTATAATAATTATCTTTTTTAGGAAAAAGAGAAAAATTTACCTGGAGCTGGCAATATTATCTAATATAATGAAATATTTATGTCCATTAAATCTTCAAATAAACATCACAACTATAAATATTTCTACAGATTTTAATAAACACTACATATGTAAACTTAATTTTAATATCACTGCGAATACCAGGCTGAATGCTGAACAGGCACTGTAGATGCCAGCTAGACCAATAATTTAAATGGTAACCCCCAGATAAAATGACACATGTAAGTATGAAAAATTTATAAATAATAACAAAATTGTTGGCATTTATTTTAAACATGTAGAATGAGTAACATATTCATAGATATAAATTTACTTTTTTTACAATCTTGTTATAGAGATAAATCTAAATATATAAACTAAAGAAAGGGTGTCCACATGTACTCTAAATTTGAGATTTTCTTTTGAATATACTAGAATATACTTGAATTTAGGATTTTCTCTTGGATTTTCTTTATACAAAGAAAATTTTATTTTTAATGATTTTTTTCACATATCATTGTCAATATAAAAAAATTGGGCTTTGCACAATATTTTTTTAGTTCCAACATATTTTAAATGAAGTGGCTATTCAGGTGTAAGTCCATCTACAGAATTAGTATATTTACTCCATGCATTATTTGGATGTATGTACATTAATTACTCTCACTATTAGGACTTTTATAAAAAATATGGAAATGCTGGATAATAAAGCTTTAAACCAACTTATTTGTTGACCCATACCTTGAACACTGTGTTTGTGTTTAATTAAAATTTATTGCATGTCCAAATAGTGTGTGAGGTAGACAAACAACAGCAAATAGTGTGAGGTAGTCCAAATAGCAACAGCCAATTTTAAATTATTAAGATTCCATTCTATTTTCAGGTTTAATTATTCAATAAATTATTGTATACTTCTGATTCAGTTGTTATAATTCATTAAAGAGAGATCATCCAGTTATATTTTAGAAATAGGTATCTTTATTATTTATTGTATTTTTATATAATTCAGTTCAATCTGATTCTACTGAATTCAATCAACTGATCAACCAAACCAGCTAACTTGGATTAATTATCAATGTTTGATGAATCATTCAATAACATTTAACAAAAATTGCAAGTTAATAGTATGCAACACTATGAGACATATACTTACGTAAGGATATATCTAGTAGACAAATACACATCATTCAGGTGGATTCTATATTGTTACTGTCATTACATTCCAACTTTTTTTCTTCATTTTACTCAGAGATTTTTAAAGCTAAAGACTTGTAATTTGGACTAAGAAAAGATTGTAATATAAGCAATTGCTCATACAAAAATTTAGTTAACATATTATGAGATCACTGAGTTGGGCTCATTTAAAGGTTGTTACAGTTGTTTCGGCCAGAAATTATATTTTCTTACTACAGGTTTTTGTTTTGCATTTCCTTAGATCATACAAATCCTATCAACTTATGATTTACACACATGAAAGGTGATATGCTTGCTCTAAAAAAATTGTCAATCATTTCATTTTTTAAGATTATTTACAGTTTACTGTTGTTATGGTTGTCACAAAAAGAAAAAGCCACAAGTTGACATACACCCTGTTTTTATAATTAACAAGTACAGACAAGTAAGTGTCATTTTATTTTATAAAGGCCACATGTTCCAAACATGTTGGGTGCTTCAATTTTTTTGCAGATGTAATTTGTATTGTACCAGATTTCATCTGCTCTCTCTAGAAATGGCCATTTGCTGCCAGCTCACTCCATGCACCTGATGCATGGCTCAGCTCTTGCTACTTCATTAATGATGCCAGGAAACTGATGTCCAACATATTCTACAAGCACTCACTGACCAACTTTGTACACAGCAGCTCCTGGAGTCGCAGTTGGACCTGGAGACAATTAAAGAAGATGATCTTCTGGAACCAGTTTTTTAAAGAAGACAATCTTCATGAACCAGTTTGTTGAAGACAATCTTCAGGAACCAGTTTGTTAAAGAAGACGATCTTCAGGAACCAGTTTGTTAAAGCAGACAAACTTCAGGAACCAGATTGTTAAAGAAGACAATCTTCAGCGAAAAACCAGTTTGTTAAAGAAGACGATCTTCAGGAACCAGTTTGTAGCTCAATGAATCATGAAGGAGGGAGGGGGGGTTATTTACAGCTGATTGCTTCAGCTATGTGGTTTTATTATTGTACTATTGTATTATTATACTGCTAGCATCTGCCAGTTTACATCAAATGATATTCATATACTCCCTATTTATATTCATACTGCCACATGGCTCACAAAACATACATAAACAGTATGTAAAACATACTTTTTAAATCATAATTTTTTTAATAAACAATAATAATATAATAAAATTATTTGTTGTTATTTAGAAAAAGAATTAAAAATCCTTTAAAATGAAATGAAATTTGTAAATATTAAACTTGGTAAAAGCCTGCTGGCTTGCTAATTCAAATGATTTATATTTGTAATGACTATAACATTTTGGTTATAACGACCATAACATTATGGTTGTAACGACCATAAAATTATGGTTGTAATGACCATAACATTATGGTTGTTACCATTATTGTATGACATCACATTTCTCTGCATTTAAAAATAAAAATAAATTAATTGATAATTACTGTTACACATGCTAAAAGAGTTTCTCCTAGCAGTGTTTCGTTTTTATTGATCCTCCTGAATAACTGTAAAAAATATTTCCTTTTTTTTGTTACAGTCGTTACAAATAAATTGTTAAATGTTTAAAAAATAATCATATGCTTCTAATACATCAGCTAGCCAAAAAACAAAACATGTTTTACCTCATTTACATGTGTCTTAGGGAATCTAAAAGTAGAAATAATACAGTTTTTAACTTTAAAGGGTTACAAATCGTTTTTTTAGAATGACCAAAATTTTAGGTTATAAAATCGATTTTTAAAGCAAAACATTCCATAACCCAAAATTATAAAAATAACATTTTCAAATATTTTAGATCAAAAAAATGTTACAGATTGGTACTCTATAAGGTACTTAGAATATAAAATTATGACTTACAGATCCCTACATGTATTTTTATTTTTTACCACTCATGCAACACTTACATGGAATGCACCTTCATCAGTATTTCCACATGAAATAAATTATTTATATAATGTATATAATGTATACAATATAAAATGCCTTCAAGCATTGCAGGAAGTTCAGGAAGAAGGGGCCAAAGCAACAGAGATGTTGAAAGCAGCATCAAAGAGAAGGAAGTTAATCCAAAGTGGCAAAAATTTTAGATGCATGAAAACAAAACAAAAAAACTAGTTTTGTTTTCCTGAGTTTTTTTTGGCATTTTCCATTTTTATTACTTCACTATGCACTATACCTCCTATTTCTTATTACAGACCTTCTAGTGAACACATCATGTTTTTCACCTACATTCCAATACATACCATATACTATTCCATCCTCTTGGTGCTCAGCAGTTTTAGTCATTCTGTCTGGCTCCTTTTCATGCTGGTTCTATGGAAATCTTGCATTAGAGCATTCATTGCTATGTTAATTTCATCATTTACAATAAATTAGGATCTACATAAATTATTATTCAATCCCTTTGAGAAAATAGGTCATATAATAATTAAAATTTGTGATTTGTACATTTTATTAAGGTCAAATTAAAAAATATATATACTCAAATATATTCACATTTTTTATGACAAAAACCCTGTATAGATATATCTAAAAAAAAATACATAATAAAGTATAGTAGAGTTTGTTAAGCATTCTCCTTTTATATTATATAGTTATATGTACTTATTAATATATAAATAATCAAATAATTCTACTAACATCCCAATTCTATATTATTTGATTATACAATAACATTGTAAAAATCAAGAACATTTTATTGAAGTTTCCAAATTTAAATGAATGTTAACCTTTTCCCAACAGGTGTAGCAATGTTTGCTACAAAATAAAAGTTACTTTACCCAATGGGGATAGCAAATTTTGTAATTTTCAAATAACATATAAATGAATGAGTTTCTAAAAATAGTTTTCATAGGAAGAAGCTGAGAGACACATTGAGAGGTTTTGATTGGCTAATGAAAAACAAGCAAAACATTGAATAATTTCATTTATGAATTCTCTGCTCAGTGAGGCATTCATGTAAATAAATTAGAAAACAAAGGAATGGAATTAACTAAGATCATTGTTTGATATAATTCAATTTATAATTTTGTATCACTTACCACCACACAAATGGAACATTGCTTCATCAGAAAAGCTGCTGATCTGTATGACTCAGTATCCAAGTACAAAATTCAACTCTCTTTGGAAGGTCTGCAGGTTTGAGCTTATGCCTCCTCACTAATTTGTAGGGGTGATTCCTCAGGTCTTGTTTGATCCTTATCCAAGAGAAATTATAACATTATGCCTTGCACTGCTTACAGGAATTCCATCAGCATCATCCTGATTCTTCTCAGCATCTCTGTCCATGATTCTCTGGACTAACTGAGTGTTTGCAGCAGTCTGAGTTGTCCTGTGGCACCCAGAGTATGTCACTCCAGGGCTGCTTTTACTGTTGCAGTTGTTGATGGTACCATTATTCATCCGCTTTTTGTAGATTTTCACTATGATGTTTTTGCCAGGAGCCTTTACTAAAGGGAACTTTATCAGAAAGACATTTTAAATCTGCTGCTTAAAATTCCTGGTACCTTTTTTGCTTGTGGTATTCTAAATTAAATAAAATCTAATTTCAAATTAAAATTACCTACCTACTATATTTGTAACCTAATTTCATTGTTTAATTAAAATTTGAAATAATCAATACATAGCATGAAATTAATACAATGTCGATTTTTAATAAAATTTCAATGGTTAATATATTTTCTAAATATACTTATGTAGAGATAACCTAATTACTGAACATCAGTGAACATTCAATATAGAGATTTCGAACATAAGATTTAACAATATTATTAAAACATAGATTTGAAACCAATTGTTAAAAATCTTTTAACTTTGAAGATGTATAAACACAAAAATCCACTAATCTCCCTTTTTTTTGGGACATTGTATTTATTTTTAATCTTAGAAAACCTGTTTGGTCATATTTCCATTCCGGCTCTTTCTTTTTTATCAGTAGTAGGCACATAGTTACTACTCTGCTTAAAAGGTTATTTCAGACTGCCAATGAACAGACACAGAATTGTTGTTTGAAATATCATATTCAAAATTTACTTTATGGACTTTTTGATACTCTTCTTTTGAATTAGTTGCTGCTTTCTATTTTTTACCGATAATGTTATGGTTCTTTTTAAGAGCTTCCTTTAAAAAATATGTTTTGCTAATTTTATTTGGGACTTTTCCCATAAGTACATTTTCAGCTATATTGAAATATTTACTTGATTTTATGAAAATTAATTTAATTTTAATATTTATAAAATTAATACACAAATAACTACAACTAGATCTGCAATATAAAATTAAATGTTAAAATTGATTGTTAGGTGGATTACTTTAAATTGATTGATCAATATAAACTTCAAATTTACCAATAACTTATTGCAAGTTATCTGCCTGAAACACCAGCTAAGATTTTTTAGTTAATTAATTTTAGATTGCAGGACTAGTTGTAATAATTTGCGCAATGTCTATAAGTTACACCTGCTTATAATAATTAAGATTTATTACACATTCTTTGTTTTCTGAATTGAAATATGAAAAACTGTCTAATGTAATTATTCTGTTCTCATCATTGGGTTATGGAAATTATAATATTTTTAGATATTATTATATTTGATTATTTTTTGGGAACTATAAAAATTTACATTACATTTTATACTTATATTTAACATAACAATTTATACTTAGACGTTATAGAATATATAATCTGTTTTAAAGCAGTTCAGTTGTAAGTAATTTAATTACATATGTAGTACTTAATACTTCTGTGGAGCATAATCGTTTATAGGGGGCTGATTAACAATAAAAAGATCAAAAGCTGGGTACTGATATTGAAAACTTATCTTAAGTAAATAAAAACGCACAGTTCAAGTGATTAATTTGAGTAATTTTTTCAAAATCGTTTTAATTTATTAATTAATAATTTTTTTTAGAACTCTAAATGATCCTTAATGTCTCATTTGTTTCCATATTTAAAATATGTAATAAGTTTTGACAAGTGATATATGTACAACTTTAAAGTTTGTACATGTATACATCTTTTATTTACAATGTTATTTGATATATGTATATACATAATATTTGTTTTATTTTCTTAAATAAATAAGTTCATACTAATATGTCATTATAAATTTTTATTTAATTACTTATGTGTAGTCAATTTTTTTTATTTAATCTAAGATATATTGATTCATATCTAAATATAAGGAATTTTTACATGCTTATATATCAATTTTGCAGTAATTAGTTTTTTTTACTATGCATTTTTGTTAATTTAGTCTGTTATAGTTAATTTAGTCTATCTTCTTCTATTAATTTATATTTATTTAATATACTGAGCATGTTAAAAATAATAATTAATACTTTTAATGTAGTATTTTGATACTGTAGTTAGTTAATTAATCTGAATTTTGTTTACATCGCACATTAAGAGGACATGTGTCAGTATTGTAATATCTGGATGATTTTTTCATTTAATTTAAAATATTATTTCAGATTAGCCAAATGATTTCGTCTTATGGCAGGCATTGGACAGTAAGTTAAAACCTTGTTACTATAATCTCAGTTATATGTAATATTATAAGGAGTTATTAGCTCAAACTGTTTTTAATAGGTAAGACGATAAGTCAGAACAAAATTTTGTTTTATAATAATTTTACCGTTTTATAATAAAGTTAATTTTTGACTCTGCATAATTTGTATTTTTGGTTAAAAGTGTTAAAAGAAGTTGCTAATTTTTTCATATAAGTTTTATTACACTTCTAAAGCTGCTAATTGTTAATATATGTTTCATTCTTATTGGAGCATCTTAGTATGATCATGTAATAAATAGGTAGTTGATGTAAAAAAGGAAATATACTGTTTGAATTCTAATAGTTTTGTATTAATTATTTTATAAGACAAACATATTTTTTTAACAATACCAAATTTTAAAAGTGAATTTGGGTGTCAAATTTTGTTTATGATATTTTATTTATATTTATTTTTAAAAATCTGTTGGTTTTTTATTCGTTTAAAACTAATTAATTTTCTGTAAAAAGCTTGAATATCATATTTTAATGTACATAGCCTATATTATTATGCTTTCAGTAACAGTGATATTTTTTTATATGCAACTGAATTCTTAAATAACGATTAAATTATATATCTGTAAAATTGTTAGATTATGATTCCATGTTCGTATATTTTTTTCGCATTATATTATTTTCAAAGTTTTTATAATTTTGTATTTGTTAAATTGTCATCACCTATATAAATTCACATATAGAGATTTCTCCTTAATGTGGTGTACATACTTGTGTAAGTAATAATTAAAAAAATTCATTATACGCTACATGACTTTAATCTATTTTTAGACCATTTACGCCTGGTGATCAATCAGTTCCCTGGAATAGTTCTCAAGTGCAGTAAGTGAAGTTTAATTAGAATATAATTGGGATAAACTGTTTAAGTCTTAAAACTACTACATGTGCTAGTTTGTATCAAATGCATATCCAGTAACTTATCTTCCTTATGTTATATATATATATTATCATGTGATTATACGTACGCATGTCATGGGTAGCTAATGACCGTTTTCTTACTACTGTACATTATACTGTTTATTATTTATTTATATCTCAGATTTAGTATGGGCAGAACCGTTGCTCACGATACTACTTCTAATGCATTGAACAAGACATTTGTACCTAATTTCCAATCAGGCCCAGATAAAAGGGTGAGAATTAAATATTTTACTTCTTTATAAACCCAATATCTGACAACACCTCTATTTTCTCTGCGTCGATTAGCCCATGTATTCCGAAGAGAACGGAGATGCTATGCACAATAGCCCATACAATCGAAACATTTTCTACACCCAAGCTGGATCTACTTCCGAAAAGGACCTCTTTTCGATGCCCCCCTTTGTCGCCCGAAACGGCGAGTCCAGTACCGGCGGTAGTCACGACGTACTCTCTCGTGTAGCCGGTAGTTCCTCGCGTATTCCCGCACCGCCCCATCACCTCAGCCTGGATGGCACTGTTTCTTCACAGGCAGTGCTTCAAGCCTCCATCATGTCGAGGACCGCTCCCATTTTCCCTCAGTCGAGCGGCTCCTTTCCGACTTCTTCAGGTGCCAAGGTATCAGGACGTGGTGTACTCTTTGCTGGAGGTCTTTCGGTTGGAGGTGGTCCCCCTAGCTCTGGAAGTGGATCCACAACCCCAGTTACACTGGACCCATCTGAATTCCCATCCCTGAGCAATCGGGGTCTGGTTACTAGCGGCCTCTCTGGTCACAGTATGAGTCTGGGTGGTATTGGTGGCCCTATTAACCCACAGATATTGTCGGGTGCATCTCTGGGAAGTTCTGTATCATCAGTTGCGTCGTCGGCTGCCGCCATCAGGAATTATGTCAACGTAATGTCCAAGGGACACACCTCAGAGCAGAACGAGTTTACGATTCAACAGGAGGACTTCCCTGCGCTTCCTGGGGCACAGAATCCCCCTTCTGCAACCACACCATCGAGTGTTGGTGCTGTCGCATCATCCTCCAATTCCTCTGCTGTGACTATGTCTTCGGCAAGTGGTCCCGGGTCCGTGCATCATTCCCAGGAGTCTTATATGTCGTTGCAGCAGCAAGCCGCGGTAGCTGCAGGCCAGTTGCCTCCACCCCACTCTCAACAACAGCCTGGTCAAACGTCGTTGTTAGGGCAACAGCAGTCCTTGCCCATTAACTCGCAACAACAGTCGGGCCAACAACAAGCTTCTCAGGCATTTCAGTCGATACCAGTGCAGCAGCAACAACAACCCACTGGTCCCCCACGTATGATTCTTCATCCAAATAGTCAGCAGGTCTCCAACATTCCCAACAGTATGATTCACGATCCCTTTGGGATGGTGGGGCTTTTGAAATTGATGAAAGTCGGCGAGTCAGATCAAACTCTCAACTTGCTAGCGCCTGGAATTGATTTGACGGGTTTGGGGGTCAATGTTGGACAATCAGCGTGAGTTCACGTTAACGCACAATTTTTTTTATCTAATGCCCGGGCCATATATTATTACATTTTAGACTGCTTGGAATAAGTTTTTTCAACAATTATACTTGTATAATATCTGGAAGTTAGGATACATATACATAAACTACAAATAGAGATTATTTTGATAAAAATATATAGTGTCTCTAAGAATTGCTCATCCATAAAGTATTTACGTTATCACTGGTATTCCATATAAAATCTATGAATGACCATTGTTACCCAAATCAAAACTAAGTAACGTGTGTATTTTTGATTGAAACCGTTAAGTATCTATAAGAAATGATTGGTGTAATTAATTTGATTAAGTATTATCTGTGTCTCTTTTCGACATTATAATGATTATTTGCTATATTTAAACCAACTATGATCATCTTTATTAATAGTTACATAATAATATTTATATGTTAATAGTAACTTCTATAATAGTCTGGGGGTAAAATAGTCTGGATCTTGCATTAAGATGTGCCAAACGTTTTATTGCATTTATGTGACCTATGTGGTCCCTAGAGTCGGAAACCAGTTGATGCCACTCTGGCACCCTTGAGCATTTTAAGAAAAATTGCAATTTTTCAAGATGGCCGCCGCCAAATTTTATGTCGATGATATCTCGAAAACTAATCCACCTAGCAACATGGTTTTGGTGTCTAGCCCTATGTTTTCTTGGTCTAGGAATCAGATAAAACCACCAGCCAGAACCCTACACCACTCTAGTATCACTAAAATAGAATAGAGTGGATAAAATCCAAGATGGCCGCCAAATTTGAGCCTTTTTAAGCAAAATATATCATACCTTCTCACCTGCTGCAAATACGAAGCTGATATTCGTGTTTATATATATATATTTATTTGTGTTTGTCATGAATCTAATAAGAACTCTATAAACTAAAAAAATTATAAACAGTAAAAAAAATAATTTCGTATGTTTTTTTGCGTATGAAAATGATTCTTAGCCTTATTACTTTTCGTATGTGAAAAACTTTCATATGAAACTATTTCGTACGCGTAATTTGATTAATGTGAGTTTCATTCATAGGTTTTGACTTTAATCCGTTATCTATAAAATTTGTTAGTTCAGCACAAGTGGCCTCCACCACAAGAGCATACTCACTGGACTTTCTGTTTCTGAAATCAGTGGTGAGCGAAGAACTAACACCCGAATTTAACGGTTTTAAGACACAACATGTCCACAACGCTGGCTGTGGCCTACAACCTGGGACACGAGTCTTATATTTGCCAATGGTTGACATGCCTCCTGCTGAACCTGACACAATGTTGACGTCTATGTTCGAGGTAAAACGAATCACTGAAGAAGCAGGACAAAAATACACCACATTTACAAATGCCCAGCAACTTTACAAGATTGCAGTTGAGATGACATGGTACAATCCAGATGAGTTTGAGAATTTCATTCCACGTCTTTACGGCATGCACTACCTCATGTCATTCGTTGGCTGTGTTGGGATACTGATGGCGGCAGAGCGGAGCGAGAAGGCGACTGGCCTTTGCAACTGGCAACATCAACAGCCATGCTACCATATTTTGCAGCTGCAAGCCACTGGAATTACTTCAGGTATGGAACAGTGTTCTTTATGAAGATGGTGAAGATGCTTATGGATTTCTTAAAACAGTTCATGAAGGGTGAACATGTGATGCGACACCAACACGGATTGTGGAACGCAATTTTAGTCTGATATGATGATCGAGACAACAGCAATGAGATATGGCCATGTACCAACTGGAGTTATTGGCATTACTTTAAACCATAAAGCTCTACAACGCTGGGCACTTGCTCACCCTATATCGAGCCAACTGGAAAAAGACTTGCTGGACATGACAGAAAACCATCATACAAAGCAAATGACTGTACACAAAGAAGAAAGCGAAATAAAGCTGATGCTGAGGACAGACGTAAGCTGCGTGTGAAGCTTGATTCTTGCATCCCGCCTCTAACACCCAGTGAGCACCTACCTGGATTAGTTAACGTAGTGAGTGGCAAGCTGGCCCCCGACAAAGTGAATGTGGATAAAGCTTTTAGATTGGCTGTCAGCAGCTGGCAACATTTCAGGATGGACTACCTGATAACTTATATCAGCCTCTGAGCAAAGAAGTAGTGACCATGGAAGCGAGTAAGAAGTCCATTCAAATAGGAAATGTAACACAACGCTAATTTACTCATGAGTAATTGCTCTCAAGCTGTCGCGGGATGTATCAATGGTTGAAGTTCTCAAGTTTGAACTAGCTCCGATACCAACGTCCATGTTTCTGGATTCGGGAGACATGCGCACTAGTGGGTCAAAATCTGTTCTGAAGAATAAACTCGGTGTGCAGATACCATCAAGAACAGCAGAATCACCTGACGTTATTGGGATCGACGGCTGTGCTCTTCTATGGGCAGTAAACTGGCCTTTTAATTGTGTTGTTGAAGACTTTTTTGATAACGTATGTCAAACTGTTCTATGAAAGCTGAAAAATGCTAATGTCAATTTAGTATTTGCCCCTACTATGACCACAGCAATAAATCAGGCACTAGAGCAGCACGTGGAAAAGCTGCCTGCAGATCTCATAAATTGAACAGGCAAACACAGCTACCACCTCAGAATACGGTATTGACGAACACAGCAAATCCAAATCATTGAACTCATATGTACAGATATATTAAGCAAAGCAAAGGTAAAATGTGAACCTTACCGATTGGTTGTCACTGGCTGTCGTGCTACACCACAACAAGTGCTGCGGGGTCAAATAACTGACAGATTGGACATTACCACTAGACACGAGAAAGCTGATATCATCATTGTACAACAGGTGATCAATGCAGTGACCAACGATAGCAACACCAAAGTACAAG
>JAUZNC010049656.1:0-49736 GCA_034780395.1 Vannuccia rotundouncinata | reverse complement strand
CGACCGGTTCATTTCACTCTTACTGATCGAAGTACAATTTAATTAAATTATTAGTGAAGTGGGAGTACAGAAATTTACCTTAATATAACGCATGAAGGAAGCCTTTTAATTTATAGATTACGTTGTTCGTTTTTTCTTTTTATACATTTGAAATATTGATTCTGATGATTTATCTAATTTTTGTAGATTTGTTAGTTAGAATCGATTTTCAGGATTTGCATCATATGAATAAGCAGTAGACAATTCAGATCGCATGCAGACCGTTATCAGTTTTATTACAATTTTTAAAAGCTCAAACATATTCATACAATTCTAGGTCTATTTTACTATTTTAAATCAGGAAACTTGTTAATACATTTTGTTTAGAAAATCTGGAGTCTTAAAAACATTTAACAATTCACAAATACTGCTATAAATTTAAAAACATTTTCCAATCCAACAGGAGATTAACTTGATGTGTTTAAATTACTAGTTGTGTTTTTGTGAAATGCTAATCTTAAGAATAAATCTTTTAAAACTATTTGTAAACTAGCTTTTTCAACCAGTATTTTGTATGACTTGTTTGATCTAAATGTGGCAAAGACACATACTTTAATATACGATTTTTTGTATCATGTAAATAGTTTATATTTTTAAATGTTTTTTGTGTGATCGGAAATTTATTAATCAGTGTTTTCTGCCATTTAAGATATATATTTATAAATGAATATATTATTGTCTTTTTCGTGAAGAGTGACAAAGTCGTAATCCTTTCATTCTCATATTGATTTGGGCTAAAGTCTGGATTATGTACTTAAACAACGGTTTATATTGGAAGATTAATCCACGTCATTGTTTTCCTCTTAGTTTGTTTATAAACGACCTATTTGACCAGACAAGTTTATCCACTGAACCGGTCGGTAGAGACTTTCAGTTTTAACCAAGTAGATGTACTCACTGTATCGGGTGTATAATTCATAAAACTTGAACTTTATTCTCCAATGACGCCTGAACTGAGGTGACTTTGATCTATGAATTGAAGGCTACTTAAGGATAGTGATCAATATAAAATTCATCAGACAATACGTACGACAGTCGTCCTTATTTATTTTATGATTGTTACAGCATAGTATTGGTGCATGGGTACTACAATGATATCAACATATTTTGTTGATGTATTGACTTAAAAATATCAAAATAATAAATGAACAATCAACATTTATAAAAAAATGTAATTTACAAAATCTTACTTTTATCTTCATTATTTTATAACAAATTAAAAAAAAAATTTGTAACCGTTTTAACTGAAACAATCGACAAATATGAATACTTATTCTTTCTAAACCACCATGCATATATAGTGTCTTACTTATAACCGAGAATTAATTAATGCAATTAAGAAAATATAAATATAATTTATAAACGTACTTTTACTTCACTTATAACAATTAGTGCACTACTGTAATTTACACACATTCTTTACAGCTAGATATTAGTGAATTACTAAATATATGTATATGCTGTACACTCTTTAGACATTAAATATTTCAAATATAGGAATGCGTAAGTTGCTCTTTAATTTATACAAAAACGTTATTTTTTGTTATATTAACAACAATATGAAATGTGTAATTCATGACAACAGATGTCTCTAATAATGGAATGAGGTGATCGCTTGAAACTTATCTCACTATGGGAGGGATATGACTGTTTGACTTTTTACATATATACATACTCATAGCTGTTTAATATATGTCTAGAAATAAAATCAATATAATATTACCAAACAGTAATTATTAGCCAACATGCTTTATGTCCTCTCAGCTATGTGAATTGAGTGAACAATTTTTCTATGTTTAGATAATGGCATGGTTGCACAAAACGGTGCAGTTAACTTTAGAATATAACCCGAAGTTATATAATAACACTCATCTTGAACATGATTCTTACAATATAATTATTATTACCTGAAATGGTAAAAAGTGTGTTAGCTCATACCACAAAATAAATGATATACCAAAAATTGTGTTTGCTCTTACGAAAATATTATATGATTTGAGCTAGCTACGTTTTATAGAAATTACATGTAACCAATTTTTTGAATTAATCAGAATAACACTTCGTTAGTTATAATTGTAAAGTTGTTTCTACTAGATGTCAATTTATTTAGCTGTTAGAATAAGATCAAGTTGTCAATTATAAGTTAAAATAGTTTCCAAATTTTTTTATTTATTTATCATTTATTTTTTAGTATGAGCTAATTAATACACTTTTTGCCATTTTGGCTAATACGAATTTATATAATAATAATTAGAAGAAGACTAATGACAAAAATATGCGATTTTTGAAAGATGTACTTAGAAATATCAAAACATTTTGAAACGCTATTACAAAAATGACTAGATTGTTGGGGTTTCAATTTAAATACATACCGTGTACATAGCGCGTGCAGTTTGTTCCTGAACATTAGAGGGCTAACAACCTATATACCATTATAGGTTTAGATATTTGTTTGAAAATTCATTTTAGTATAGGTGTTACTTCTCGATATTTATTAGAAGATAATTTGTAACGCATTTTGAGTATATTTCAAAATTTAAAATATTAAAAAACTGTTTAGTTTAGACTTTTAATCTATAATAACATAAAATTTCAATATGTTTTTTAAAAAATCCATATTGAAAGAAATATAACCCTACAATTTAATGTATTTTATATTTTAATTAATAATGTTTTACTAACACCCATTTTATTTAATGTATTCATGCAACAGATGACTGAGTGTAGATAAGAGACAATGTAGATTAATCAACCAAGGTTGCGATAGCCTTCACCTGTATTAATAGAATATTGTTTAAGTATAGACTTTTACGTTTATATTAATTTGTAAAATGACTACATACTCATGAGTTAACCTTAAGTCACTTACCTTAGAAGTCATACAATTGTAGCATTGTACTATCGTGTGTGTTTAATATTCGTTTTAATATGACACCTATAAAGGAACCAAGATTTGAAAATAGGTAGAGTAGGGCAAAGGTGCGGCTAGATTAATTATCGGACATCTACAATGCACATTTGGTGTTGTGTAACTTGTCACGTAAATTCAGTCCTATGTACATGAACTACAATATACAAAAATAAATAAAATTTTAATTTATTAAAATCAAACCAGTGTTTTTTTAAAAAAATAATTGCATATTATTATTTGGACTAATATATATTGAAGGCCTTTACATTTTAGAACTATTTTTAAACATTTTTTACACTATAAAAAACATCGGAAATATTTTGACCATTGATTTTTTAATTTTCATTTTATGTCTTTTTTTGTGATTTTTGCAGAAGCCGGCTTCATCTGGACTCTACGCAAGCTTTCTATCTAATCGTAGGCAAGAAAACACTACCTTGCATGTCTCTCAGTGTATCAGAGATCTACACGAACTATCAGGACCCAGATGGCTTCCTCTATCTCACATATGCCTCCCAGGAGATATTTGGAGCGGTCGATTTGAGCTCGACGCCAACATTTCGATACTCGAACTTCAGCAGAATGAAGTCTTCCTCCAGTATATCATTGCAGGCGTCCACAGAAGAGAGAAAAATGTACTCTTCATGAGTTTTCTTTTATTAATAATATTCATATAGAATATAGTTTTGCATATCCTTGACACATACATATTTCTTGAATAGAATTAAGTATTATTAATGTACATACTTCAGTCATTATTTTTCTTATTCTTCAATAAGATAAACAAACATAATTTCTTATTTTAAAGATGACAGAGCTATATCATCATCAGAATCATGTTCCAGTAAAACAAAAACTAAGTTATTTTTTCAGATCATTTAATTATTTTTTAAAGATAATTGTTTTAAACAGTTTAAATCTATTGGCAATATAAACGTTTGTAATTTGGTATTTTGTTCATCTCTCTCTAGGGATGTTTTATACTGTTTTTTATTTATTTATTTTTTCTCATTTTGTCTTTCATTCGCCTTATATATCCAAATAATTTTATTTCTTATATCTGTATCGTATAGTATTTCAAAATATTTAATATTTCTGCCACAACTGTGCAATACTTTGGTCAATCCATTTTGACCGATTATCTATTTGAAAGCATTTTTATTGTACTTATTTAGCTCCGCATAAGGGGTTACTTGTACTACACTATGAAATAAATTATATTTTGTATATTTGGTTATTCTTGAACTTATATAGAGAAACCCATGATACTTGTCACTTGATCGTTTTGTGTAATCTGCGTCATTAATTAAAATTTAGAAATTTTTAAAATAATACATATATAAAACATAATAATTTAATTCAAAAAACATCTACTCTATTTTTGACAAAATATTATGAATTTATTATTCAATAAATATAAGAAATAAAATCAAATTAGATATGAAAAAGTATACAGATACATTTTTTTCGGTTCGTAGTCGTCAAGAATTTCATCCTAACTAAAAGTTGAACTCCGTAAAATATAATTGTTTTTAAAAAATCACCACATAACAAATACATTTGAGATGAAAGTGGGATATTTGTAAATAATATTCAATTTAGTTAAACTCTATGGATTATTGCATAATCGTTTAGGTTAAATATTGAGTTAATTGCTAAAATTTCTGAGCTTTCTATAAATTTTTCGTTCAGACTCAACAAAAAAGAAAACCTTCTTTTAAACGTTTTTGAAGAAATAAAACTCTTTTTTTTTATTTCATGACTGTAAGTTTCTGTACTCTGACGTTTTATTTTAAACAATTAAAGTTTGACTATCTGTGGATAAGAGTTTGAACTTATGAGAATTTAGTTATTATGTGGATTTCGATTTTCACTGTTAATTCACTTTAAATGTCAATAGTTCAAGCACCTTAGCTAATGATATATAAAAGTTATAATGCTTTAATATTTAACTTTCTTGTTTTGATTATGGTGCCGGCACAGAGAATTGCACTACAGATTAGATATTACAAGTGTTTGTTAATATTGTGTTATGCAGTACAATTATTTTTCATTTTAATCGGTTATAAATTAAGGGTGCTGTTATGACAGAGTTTGTGGGCTAGTTGACTTTATTATTAAAATAATGCGGTTACTAATTTACAAATAACAAAACAACATTTTGTGATAATTAGTTGTTATATTTTATGTAGCTATTTATACTTAATCAAATAATTTTCATTTTTAAATCAACAAATTAAAATTATATTGTTATACTGTACTATTAATACTGTATCATCAGGCCAGGCAATAATTAGAATCGCGAATCTTTGTCGCATTCAATCTATAAAGTCGCAAAGTGTATTTTCTCAATTTCATTTTATCAAATTCCATTATATTTGAACGAATGAATATCGTTCGATATTATATTAGTAATGAATGTATAACATAACCTTATTCAACGATGTTGTGTATATACAATATTTTATAAAACAAAAAGACACCTTATCCAACGAACGAACAGAACACGTCTTTGAATAAAATTGAATGTATATTATTTATTTAAATTACATTCTAAAAAAACCTAAAATGTCCAATTTTATGTATTTTTAAATTATTATATAATTAAATAATTAATATTCACGGATGTCCAAATGTAACTTCTACAACGGTTTATTTTTTGTACATAGTTTTCTGAATATCTATGAATTTGATTTATCGATATACTATTAAAAATATGTAAAAAATACGCAAATAGAATCACCCTATATTGTACCACTAGAGAATTATTAATTTATTTTAATTTTAATCAATTGTCTACAAAATTATTTACATTTTCGGAGGCTACATTTAATGAAGAATGAAATTAGACGAAAGTTTCATGAGGTAATAATAAAGATTCTCGATTTTAATCATAGGCAAAAACATATATTTAAGATGAAATATTTCAATCATTCTACTATTTTTTAGTAGCAAGTAGTAATATCAGAAGGAAATTTTATAATTTGTGATTTTAATAATGTCATACATTTTTTAATGTTGAATTTAAACAACTTTTTTGTCGATCTTTTGTACTATACTGACTGAGGCATTATAGTATATAGTAAGGATTCACACAAGACTGGTAAGTGTTGATATCTGGGGTGTTTGCTTTCTTCAGTTATGGAGTTAAACATGAATATTATTTTGGACATCATTATTTATAAAATATCATTAATGCTAAAATAATATAAAAATTGCGTGAATAATTTAAGTTAATATTAAATGATTTTCAAATTCATAATTAGCTGATTTTATATTGCAATTTCTCGAAGTGGTATAAAGAACATTTTATTCAAATTATTATTGCAACTTTGAGAATATGATGATTGCGTGCTCACGCACTCTTTAGACGAATCAACACAAAACTTCAAGTAAGTACTTAGTTACTAGAAATAAATGTACACAAAAGGAGGAGTTATTGTTGACTCTGTGCAATGTTTTGAAAGTTTATTTGTTGTTACTTTTTGAAAACGAATTTCAAGGAATAATGAACAAATTGTTCTAAAAGATTTTTGCAATTTAGAGTATTATATAAGAAAATTATTTTAAGATATAAAATGCAAACTGAAGAAAATAATAGAAAAGTGGTGATGATTCCAATCACTGAATTAAAAAAGTAATCATTTATTAGAGTGCATTTTTTATTAACTATATTTACGTATTCTAAATTAATAATATCAATGGCAAATCGAAAACTGCTTTTTATACTCCCCAAATACAAATAATAATAAATAAATAATATTTAAATCATGTACCCTTAATTATTTTTTACAGCTTTATTAAAATTATTTGTTTTTAAAACATTAAAGTATGCATAGTAAAACACAGTATGTATTGTTCAGAAGTTTGTGTGACCTCCACGAAGCTGATGTTACAACTACCAGAGAGCGGGAAAAGAGTTCAAGCATTCAAATATGTTGGTGTCATTCTGTTAGTTTATGAGTACATTGCAGAGAAAATTGAGCATAGCTACCATGGCATTTATCATTGTTTATCACATTCTTCATCTTGAGAAAACATATGGACTTCGTTTTGCCTGGGGAGAAGGGCTTACAACTCCTCTAATAGCTGTCACGATATTTGGTGTCAATTAATAAGTTGATATATTTTACTTTTTTCATTGTTATCCTGAACCTAATCGAAACGTAATTTTCACGTAATTGTCACCTCGTAGTTTATTTTGCCAATGTCTGATTTGTTTATTTGGCAATTGTTGGGATCAATGTCACACTACTAAACAATATTGTTATAATATATAGGGGTCGACAAAATTTTTTTATATGAATAAGATTGCCTTCTATATTTATTGTATTAATTTTTGTTGCTAATTATATTTAATTCTCTATAAATATTACACATATCTATAATATATCTACTTTTTTTGACGACCTCTATAAAAAAATTAATGTAATGCAATTCATTTTAATATGGTTGTAAAAATATTTCAAAATGTGTATAATAAAGGATATATCTTTGTGCACTAGACTTTATTGTTAAACAATTAAATAAAAATTACAATTTTAGTTTAGAAAATATAGGCTATTCCGAAAAAAACTGTTGTTGGTTACAATATTAATTCTAAATATTCTGTATAAACAATACATTAAAGTCGTAATAAGCAACAAATTAATTCTCAATCACTTAAACGTAGCAGGCACCATTTTCTACAATTGTGCCTTGTTTGCGTGTCCCGGCGTGAAATTAGGTTAGTAATTTTTTTCAACACGAAATTCTGAAATATCATCAGCCAATGTGAAATCTTTTAATACCTATAATATCGCAGAAATTTACGTCAAGGGAGTAAGATGGTTGACGGAGAAACCTGACATTTTTTCTTCAAAATGTTGATTTGTCGCTAGATGTCTTGTTGTAGCCGCATGTTATGTGGAAGTGGAAGATTGTGTTGATTTCGGTAACTATTTAGACAACTCTCAAACTTACTTAAATATAGAAAGGGATTTTTTATATAATAAACTCAAAGTATCGATGGAAATTTCATAGTTTTTTTGTTGAAAAAACAACATTTTTTCCGTAGTATAGCCTATATTGTAAAAGTTTTTAGGATAACATTTATATAAATATAGTATGAATCACAATTAAATTATCCTTTATAACTAATTTTATATTTAAGAGACAGAGAGAGAATTAAGAAGCGAATTAAAAATTTAACATATAATAATCAATTCAAATAACTCGATTCAATATATTATACATATTATTCAAAAAACTACACTTTTATATATTTTCTTATATCTTGGATACTCATAAATAAAATAATATTTACTAAAAGTTTCAACATCATTCACAAACGTAACACGTATTCACTAAAACACAAAAATTAAAAGCGTGAATTTAATTTTCTTCTTTTCACTGTGTAATAAATAATTCACAAACATAACAAAAAGGAAGCGATGTTGACATTTAGGAATTATAAAAACTAGAAACCTTTCAGAATCTTACCATTGAAACATGAATTTATTTTCAAGCATAGCGGTCATCTGTCTAAATTTTTATCTCCTGATAAAAACAATCATGGCGATTACAACATGTCCCCCTAATTTCAAAAAAGTATCTGGCGGTTCCATTTGCCTTCACATATCTGAACTTGCAGAAAATGTCTGTGGGGCACAGGCTTACTGCCACAAAATTGGCGGCCGTATTATTGATAGTTTTGTTAATTTTCCATCAAACGGTATTAACCAGTGGTTCGCTGTCTCCGACCTAATGAAGGAACGAGGAAAATCCAGAAGTGGATGGCAGTGGTTCAATGGAAGCGAGTTCACAGATGTATCAAAATTTACGTCTGTCAACTCTTTGCAGGACTGTACAAGTTACAATCCACAAACCCGTGTTTTGACTTCAAGAAGTTGCAGAGATTTAGGCTACATATCTTGCATTGCAACTCCTCAAAACGAAGCAGAACAAGCCGCTAGGTTGCTGCCCCCGAGTAGAGAAGCAGTCCGCGTTAACTATGAACTGGACACTTCGCAAAGCGATTGGATGAATGAAGATATTGGGTTGTCCCTTGATTGTATCGTAAGATTCGATAAAATTTCATTACTGGACTGCTCCCAGCGGTAAATACATTTTCGAACTTGTCATAACAGTGTATATTTTCAAGGCAACTAACAACTCCTTTATTTATAATTACTTTTATTTTTATTGAGAATAATTTATACTCTCTCTGTCTTATTTAATATATATGTGTAATATATATATATATATATTTTAATTATCAATATCTAGAGGATTTTACCCTGAATTTAAAAATACATTTTTCCGTTAAAGTCCTTTTGGAAACCATTTATAAAGGTAGGATTCAGATTGACATGACTAAAGTCATTTTGTTTTAATCTGTACGTCACATTACAATCAGTTTTTGTTTTTTCATAAAACTTTGCGAAGAGTATAGACAATATTATATTTTATAATATAACGAATTCCCTTTCAACAAATATATAAATAGAATGTTTCTGAAAACCAGAATTTTTGATTCTTAAGATTTCAATTAAGAACGAGTTACAAATTTTTTACAATGACCCTATCTGTAAAACAAATTGCTATATATTTTCTGAGACAAATTTCTTTGGAAATAAATATTTTCATTATTATTAATAGCTTTTTGTTGGTTTTATTTTATTTTTAATATACACACAACAAGTACAGAATTTATCCTGACTATTTTCAGATGTTTTTTGGTTGAAGAATGTGTAGCCTTCTATTACAACAGAACTTCTAACAAATGCCGAATCAATCTCTATCTGTTCAACTCGCTGGATCCCTTTTACGACCATGATGCTGACCCTTGGATTCGATACGTGAGGAAGCGGTGACCTTAAAACTTTATTGTATATCTTATTGGAAACATAATCTAATTACAAAAAATTATTATAGTCATTCAAAAATCATTTGAACATCGAGGTCGCTTTACACAGCACCAACGGTTCAAAATATGTCACATTTGAATTTTTGCATCCGAAGCAATTTAAGTTTTGTTAACAAGTGCTCCGAAGAAGATAAATGATCTATTTCCTACTATAAAAATGTTTGTAAATATAGAACACGAATTTTTTAATTGTACTTATTCAATTTAAGTGAATTAATTCATATCAGTGTCAATAGTTGAACATTGAACGAAATGGCAGAGTTTACAATTTTTTTGTGAGGCATAATTAATTGACTAGACGTGACATTTTTTGAAAAATCTCTATTTTTTGGTGACATTAACATATTTAATATTATTATCTATGTTCTATAATGTTTAATTACATGTAAATACATATAATACATGTAAAACAAGAGTATTTCCTGATCTTTGTTTTATATTTCCATATTACTTATATTATAATAAAATTATTCTTAATTTCTAATTTCACTACCAAAAAAATATATAATCTATAAGAATTACAAATAGAATTATAAGAATAAGAAAATAAGAATTATTATCTATGTTTACAATTGGATGTGATAAGACCACGTTCAAAATTGAAAACACTGTCTTTACTTTTATAAAATGTATTAATCACAAAGTAAACAAATATATACTATGAATCACAATAAACATAAGATTTTGGATGTTCAATCCAAAATGTAATATTACAAAAACTTATTAATTACAATGAGGAAATTTATTTATTCTGAATACCAACAAAACTTAAAAACAATTTTTCTAGTATATCGCTAAACTATATAGAAAAATAATTTACAACATTACTTAAAGATTCAATTATGGTCTTTAGGACAAATAATGAACAATTTGCTACACAATCATTGAATGATTTTCAAAATAACTCCCTAGTCTGTGTTGAGCGTGAGAGCTATGCCCATCAGAATCCAATGACTGGAGTGCTCAACTGTGAACAGGTCCAACTCGGTGACTAAACCGACCCCCATTGCGTTTCTCCGCATTGAGGTTACGTAGACAGGACAACGAATTGTGTTGGTCAGCTTCATCTTGTGGCGTTCGACAGGAATTAGTTTTATGACTGGCATCTCTTGGACCAATTGACGAGGTGGTTGCCGAATGAGGCAGCCGTTCTAGTAAGAAGAGATGTTTCAAAGGCTAATTATTCGATACATGTTCTTAAAAAGATAGTATATATAAAGTCGATTCGAATTCGTTTACATAATAGCTTCGACTTATGTTATTTATTTATATTCTTATATTTAGGTAGAAGTATTAAAATGATATTGTCAATATTATAATAAAAAATTTATCTCACTTCAACATCCCAGGCAGCTCCCTCAATATATAGTCCATAAATATTACAGCCAGTGTCCAAAGCCATCGTGATCGAGTCCACTTCATGAGGGTGAACAATCGTCACCGATGTCATCGTTGTACACCGGTCCAGGGCCCAACCGTTCTTGCGACAGGCTTTCTGAACCACCGCGGTTAGATAGGACTCGGGTATGTGCAAGCCAGGAAGCCATATTACTGGAAGTTCAGACTTTCCTATAGATACCTAAATTTCGAAAGTTATTAATGCAGAAGAGGCAGAATTGAGCGAGACAGAATTTATACAAATATAACAGACTTAATTATTGGACAAATAAAATATATCGTGATAATTTCTAACCCAATTAATATACTGTTGATTTCGGCGAATTAGGTGATCTATCCAGTTGCCCAATGACTTCTCCGTATTGGGAGCCAAGAGTCTCCAAACCTTAGGAATGAGACCGTTGTGGAGACAACGAAGAATATCATCCAGTTCGTGGGACATACCAGCCTCTCCGACCAATGCGCGCTTCAATTCATTCAGAGAAATGAACATCTTGCGTAGAAGAAGGTTGAATCTTAAAGTTAAAAATAAATTCAAGAATAAATCATTTGAAGAATTTTACAATGGAAATAAAAAAATATCTATTAAATAATTATAAAGGTTAAATAACTACTGAGCACCTATCAAGCTCTTGCAACAGCACAATAGAAGTGGGAAGAATTTCTCCAGCTAGTAAAGATTTTCTAATTCTCTGCACATCGAAGAGAACAGGCAATCGAACCAAAATACTGTCCACGATGCCACTGACCACAGATTCTATAGTTTTGGCGTGAAGAGGCTGAGGAGAACTTTTCAAACTCTCTTCCATGCTGGAATACATCGATTCTTCTTTCTCTTGTTCATTGATCGTGTCTTCCTCCAATTCTGCATCGGCCTCTTCTGATTCAGGCTGAAGTTCAATAAGACTCCGCCACATATCTTTCGCTACGGTGGTGGAGTATCCGATCATTGCGTTAGCAGAGAGTCCAAAGACTCCCAATCGTTGAACGAAAGGAAGGGTCTTGATGTAGTCTGTGTAGATCTCCTTGATGGTCGAACATTCTTCAGGTTCCTCAGGAAGGGAGTATTCGACTTCGTCATCATAATAGAAATAAAAAGGCTGGAACTCGTCAAATAGAAAATCTCCGAAATATTCATCCATATAGGTGGTTAGAATTCGACGATCGAAGTAGTCAATAGCTCGTCCACCGTACATGACCTTGAGGGCAAAGTAAAGAGCAGCCGATTTAGAAACATCCATATTATAAGAATTTCATGCCAATTTAATTATTCATTCAAATCAGTTGTCGAGTCATATAATGACCACAATAAAATGTTTAATTACAAAACAAAATATCGACATAATTGGTAACCCATACCTCCCCAATCAGGTATTTTATACTACCCCAGGGTAAGTCTTGTCGATCATTTTCATGCGCTTTTGTCAGATAGGTATCGATTATCTTTACGGAGACCTGAAAATCGGAATCTGAGAAATCGTAGGGGACGTTCCATCCAATCTTGCCATATCTTCGTCTCTCTTGAAGTATGGCATGGAGGAAGGCCAAGGTAAAGATCAGAGATCGAAACCTTGAATGTGGATTTTGCAAGAAAGTGTTTTGCGGCATTTTGTGGATGGTTGAATGAAGGTTCTGTTTGAGCCCACTTGGAGGTTCCATTACAAGCTGACGTGGAAAAGAAAAACGTTACGTTATAAACTTATATAATAAGTTGTCTCAAGTAGAATTTTTTTATAATTTTATAATTTTAACAATTCAATCAATTTATCGCATTTGAATATTTTTTATCTTGATTGATTTTTATCTGTAATTAATTATAGGTGCATATTTTGTTTATAAAAATTTTAATCCAAACTTACCTTGTATGATTTCTGTAGAATGCCAATAGGGAAGTTAGATACTGGCTCTGTCGTAAGCCAGAGTCTGAAGTCTGGATGTGGCTTATAAATGTCATCAATTCGCTTTTCTAACGCGGGCAGCCACTGAATTAGAAGATGGGCATTCTGAAGCATCAACCAATGACCACGTGCCACGGCATTTTCAAGGAGTGCAACGGCATTCTAAAAGGAGTAATGTATAGTTTATTATATTTTTCTAGAGACATCATTGCATATGGTATTGGAATCTTAAAAATGAAATATGGAATATGTAAATTTTATATTATCAAATACAACTGTAAAAACTGTCAATTAAGGATTATTGGATTATTGGATTAAGACAAATACCAAATAAGAAATCAATGAATAAATAAATGCTAATTAGAAAATTGTACGTATAAAATCAGTCAATATCAGAGTTTCAATAATTCACATAGAATAGTAAAATATATTTAATAAAGAAAATTATTCAATGATTGTTGTATTTGTTTATTTTTATTTATCTATAGTTTTTACAGAAATAACCTTTCTTTCATAGTATTTATCGATAACATGCTACTCACAGCTTCTTGACCTTGACCCATTGAGAGGTACTTAAGTCTGTGTATCTCAAACTCTTGACTGTCCGCCAGTTTGACCAGTTCTGCAGGGGGGTCACATCCGGGGCTAACGATCACCACCACCGGTACGGTCGGCATGGATGAGGCGTAGGCAACGCTGAATGTTGTGATTGGCGGACTGACGTATGTTCGGTCCATAACCGCAGTCACATACTCTGCCACAGCACTGGGGACACGATCAATACGCCAACAACGGAGGAGGCAGAGTTTGAGGAAGGGGTTCAATGAATTGTAGTGGAGAGGATAGTCGTGTAGTTCAGGGAAGTCAGCTTCGTAAAACTATAACGGTGTTGAAAACAATTGATCCTTAAATATTGGAAGATTATATAATGTATGTTTAAAACACTTTTTGTATAGGGTTCATTCCAGATCACTATAGTTAACATTCCAGAATTTCAGCTGACGCCACGGAATAAATTATAGATATTTGCGGATAGTTCCAAAATATCTTAACTAATTAATTCGAGACCAAACGTAAATTTGTAATGTTTTTGATTATTATTTTACAAATATATTATTACATTTTTATTGTAACAATGTTAAACGGTGGAAAAGTTTAAAATGGAAATCAAATAATTCGTTTAACGCATCGATATAGCTTTGTAAGAAATGATTGATCGACAATAACCCACCTCCTTCCAGACATGACAATTTTCCCTAACATTTTGAATTAGTGTTGGAAAGCTGTTGGGCAGAACATTAGCCAGCTCGACAATGTTCCTCCAACAATCCTCCAAGATCCAGTCGGCCGGCTTGGCCTCATCAACGTGGGCCACCGAAACATTCCCCTTGATGAAGAAGTTGACTTCGCTCTGTGTGATATTACCGATGTCCGATTGCAGTCGAACCGCCAGTTGGAAGGAGAGGAGGAGTTTGTGTTTCTCAAATATGCCTGCATGTCGTACAAACAGAAATTTTTGTATAAACATAATTACAAAAGTAGAGAAAGACAAAGAAAGACTGGAAATTTAATTCAAAAAGTTCTGTAGTAGTTAGATTAAGATACTACTGCGCACAGTATATTACATTAAATGAAAAAGCATCCGTATTAGAGCAACAAGTTGTGATTTTGAGCTTGATGAAAATATCTAATAAATGCTATGTATTAGAAATAAATTTACATATAAACATATATCAGAATTGTAGACCACAAAACGATTCGATTGAAATTTGTATGAATGGGTAAACATGTATTAGATAAGTTGTTTAAATTTACAGTTTAACATGAACCCTTGAGTATTGTAAACCATTTCTTTAACTCACCCGTGCACCCATAACAATACACATGATAAGTAAGAGTATTGATAATATTATTCAGACGTTTCATTAGAGAACTATTGGGCATGGCCTTCTTGATTGCCGATAAGAAGACGACCAGATAGGAGGACAGCGAGAACTGGTACATACTGTCCACAACGGCGAGATCGGCCAGCACAAAGAAGAGAATGGCACCGCGCTTGGCCGCCAACCGATAACCGTCTCGTTGGGTCTCCACATCCGCAGAGACGATTACTGCTTGATCGAGTTGCTTAGCAACCTCGACAGCCTTGGCTTTTGTGTCTTCGAGGGTGTTTATGAGGTCCCAGTTGTCCAGGATGTTCCCAGTTTGTGTGGCTAGTTCAAGAAGAAGACGGTCTTCCAGTTCCTTAAGAACTCGTTTATTTTCACTGTAAAACATCGATTTACATAGTTTTTCCATATTATAAAAATCTTAATATTTAAATTAGTTTGCATTAATTAAATTTTCAGTAATATGAACACATTTTTTTATAAAAAATTTATTAAAATCATAGCAAGTGGAAATTAATTTAATAATTATACTTTTTATTTAAAGCTATCCTATATTATAAATATATCTCATATCTCAATCGGTAATTTATTCTCCCATGAATATGTGACTGAGTTGTTAGCGAAAGCTCTGATTTTTTTATCAATAACGAATTCTAACTAATCAAAGAAGTTTTGACTCATATACTACTTTTTCTGTTTCAGTAGTAAGTATTTATTTATACTAATAATAATAATATCCTAACTCTTCATTTTTGAAATTATATATATTCATTATTTTGTACTTTTATTTATACAGTCGTTGAAATATGAAATAAAATTTATTGAAAGGAATTTTCTAAAACAATAGCGAGAATAATTTATATTCTATATGATAAGCAAAATGATAATATTAATATGCTAGCATATATATTATGACCACATCTGATGTACCTGGTCTCCTGAATAAGCTTCTCCCTTCTTTCCTCCAACTCTCGCCTCTCATACTTCACCAGAGCCGATAGCAATTGTCCCTCCAATCCAGTTACTGTCACCGTATAATTGATCACCATAGCGTTCCCGAAAAGGTTGGGCGAAAAGCGAGGATTGGCCATCTTACAAGTGAGGTACAAACGGAAGGTTGACTCCCAATCTACTTCCCTGTCTCCTAACATGAGAAATTCTCTTCCTTTGTCCACTACATTTTAAAATAATTTGTAAGGACAATAAAATATTTATTGATTGCGGTTTAGAAGTAGTTTTAAAAAAAAATTTATCTCATACTATAATATCTGGCCATATATTATCAACTGAATTTTTTTAACAACGTCACATCTATTATAACCCCTATAACATTTTAATAATCCGGCTGCCTATTTAAATATCGTTTAAAAATACTTTTAATTGAGATTGATGTTACTTGTTGAAAACGCTTGTAATATTAAAAAAAATATTTTTAGTTTTATTTTTCATTACAAATTTGTAATATCGAACCTTGAATATTCTTTGAAAGGACATTATCGATGACTGGGTCTACGATTTCCCCAACATCTTCGAATAGGAAAGGGGTTCCAAACTTGATGCCATTTTCCAGATTGCGAAGAAAGCTGGTGTCATTAAATGTCGATATCTAAAGGTATAAACAACACCTTCATAATTTGAATGGTTCATATAAAAAAAATTTAAATAATATATAACATAAAAAAATATATGAAAAATATATACAACACATATTAAATAAATAACATATACACAACTTTATTTTATTTCGAGATAAATTTTAAAACTAAGATTCAATTATATGTATTTATTTCTATTTTATAAAACTGCTTATAATTCCTAAAAAATCTGTTAAATACTCACTCTAAGAGTCTTGGATTCATCCTTAGTATTTTTTTCCATCTTCTTTATCCAATTGACGGCTTGTTCCTGAGGATCGATACACAGCGGTGACCTGGACCCCTTGGTGGTGAGAATGGCGTTCTGAATGCTGAGTTCATCCGGTGGTAGTCCTTGCGAGTTCCACAGGGATATCTCTACTTCATTGGTGAGCAGGTCTTGCACCTTAAAGTCCTGTGTTAGGGGAACGCGTCTTTTCACTAGGTCCGCATACCAAGTATTGTAAAACATGTTGTATCTGAACTCCCAGGTAAAGGGACCAAGGTAGGAAAGGAAGGCAGAGGCAAGAAGACAGTCTCCAAGAAGCTTGAGTCTTTTATAATTTAAGTTCTTTAGTTCTGCTGTCCATCTGAAAGAGGAGATAAAAGTAACGATTATTAATAAAATTTAACTAAAAAAGGTAATGTCTTTCAAATATAAAAAAAATTATAAAACGCTTTTTTAAAATGAATACAAGTAAATACTATCCATTATCTGATTTATCGAGAGATTACCCCCATTGGAAAAAATAAAGTGGAATTTTCTTGTTCGCATGATTCGATATTACAACAGTTACCCAGTAATAAAATTAGTAACAAGTACCTAATCTTTTCCGAAGCTAAACCAGTAGTGAGTTTGTTGGCAGCCAACAATTGAAGTTCCATTCGTTTCATGTCCGCATTCAACTTTTCCATCATCTCTGTGGACTCCTCAAACCTCTTTCTGAGGGAGCGCAGTTGCTCCTCTAACTTCTCCACCGCATCATTGAGCTTTGCAAGATCCTTCTTAGCCCGGTTGTATTCTTTCTCAAGTTGTTTCACCCTCTCTCGTTTTGGGCGGATCTCCTTGGCAACGTCGTAAAACACGATTACCGATAGGATGAATTTAAGAAAACCGGCACCAGCTTTACTGGCTGAACGAACCTCATCCACCGTCAACTTCTTTTTGGATATTAAATCTATTTGATAAAATATAAAATTTAATAATTAATTACAGATACAGATTTAGCTAATATAAAAATTGTTATATCAGTAGCGCAGTTCGGAGCATCAGGTAACTAAGATTTTAATTCCATATAATAAAAATGGCGTCATTTAATTAAAAATCATCAAACATTCAATAAAAACAATTTCAGTAGGTTCAAATCATACAGCGGAATAACCATTAATCACAGTTTTGTTACAACAAAAAATTGAAAAAAATTGATAAAAACATAAACAAGTTTGATTAATATTGTTTCGGAGGCATTCCAACCTTTTGCGCCATTGATATTCTTATTGGGGATGGCTTCCACGTCCATCATTTGCAAGTTCATTATGAAGCTAGCATCTGCCATGAGACCTCGGGCCGACTTCCAGCTGATCTCCGTGGCTTGTAGAATGAAACAAAGGCATTCTCCTACCGTTTGCACGGTCTTAGGGGGTGTTGAGAATGCGCGAATTTCAGTGACGTCATTCTTGTCAAGTTCGTCCAGAGCAGCTTTGGCTGCGTCCAGAGCAGGTTGAGCTTCGGTTAAAGCTTCTGCGGCCTCCGTCTTAATTCAGCATTAATTAAATGTGATTGTGAATAAAAATAAAGGGCCAATTTCATACTTTTGAAATATACAAAAAACGTATAAAATATTTCCGGAATAGCTAAAATATCAGTATTCTTTAGCTTAGAATAAAATCTAAATGTTACCATTAAATATGTATAGACTTTTACTCAAAGTTCTAAAAATTGTATGAATTAATTTTTTTCAAACATTTTTAAAATTAATTTCTGTATACGAACTTTGTTAATTCATTTCAAACAATATTCGAATACTTTAATAACTTGGACGAAATATTAGCAAACCAACCTGCTCTCTGGCTATGACTTTGGATTGTTGAGTGATTTCAACAGTCTTTTCTTCTGATATCAATTTTTTCTCCTTGGCCTGAACAGTAGAAGCCTCAATCTCGACCATCAGAGCTTCACAGGAAATCTTCTTTTCCTCGACAATCACCTTCTGTTCGGCCAAGCGAGCGTTGAGTTCTTTGATCTGTTTGGCAGTGTCTTCCAGCTTGTTGAGACCTACCTCTAGACGACGGCATTGCGCATCGACAAATCTAGATGGAATAAATGAAAAGTTAAATAAATAAAACTAATGTAAAATGTAAAAATGTGGCGCTTAAACTTATCACATTATTATATATTATACAAAAATATCTTACAAATAATAGTTAAACAATTCTATCTTATTAGTTACTAAATATAGAATATACAAAATTGCACGCAAATAAATATATTCTTATTACATACATGTCTTTTTGACTTAGAAGCCGCAGAAATGATTTGATATAATCAATATAGTTGGTCGCTGTGACGTAATTAGCTCGACGTAACTTTTGTTGAAAGGATACTGAGAAGCACTCAACAGAATTGTGAACTTTGACCACATGACAGATGACATCCTCATAGTATTCTTTCGGGATCAGTGGGTTCTGTTATTTGGCAATAATATAACAAGCCTTTAAGTGTAATTAAAATAAAATTAAACAAAATTAAAATAGTAGATCGGAAGAATTTATTTATTTATTTATTTATTGAAACGCAGTTAATTGATAATTAATGTTGATCACCTTCATATCTATCAGATAGCATGCCACCGCATACAGGGCCTGCTCAGGCCAGGGGAAGTACCAGTCGATCGTCGTGTTGTTAACCACGCCTGGAAAGTTGCGACACCTCCGTCTCAGAGTGTCTCCAACCGGACTCATGCTCAGCACAATATGGAGACGGGCGGCACACTGGGCCTGGAAGTACTGCCAAATCCCCTCGGTGGTCGGCAGATAGCCCGCCCGAACACCGCGATCCCAGACAGAGGCCAGCAGTTCGTCACGTTCATCGTCGGCGAACAGGGCTGGAACCATGCCCGTTGTTAACATGTTATTGATTAATTCGAGGAATCCTGGTGGTGACGAAAAATTGAGAGATATTAAGGAGAAAATAAGTTTTCGAAAAAATAAGTAGAAAAATTATGTTGAATTAAAATTGTCTGTTAGGAAACATATAGAACGATTTAATATTTTTTATTTTAGTAATTATGATTATTAAACATACGCAAAATAAAACATTACGTTTAATGCTTTTCCAATTTTACATTTTGTTCTGTGTTTACTCATGCCAAATTAGATAAAATAATAAAATTGATAGTAAGAAATTTGAAACAGTATACGATTGGACATAAGACTACATTCTTAAATAACACGATTTAAACGCCAACGTAAAATGGGATATTTAGTCATATCTATTCAGTAAAAGATAAAAGTAATTTGTTTCACCCTCTTCCGCCACATGTTGATCCCCAAAGAGGAACATGAAGTCTTTCCTATCCTCATTAGCCAATCTAATGTAGAGATTCTTGAGGTCCTCTCTGAACTCCTTTTCCCGATAATTCTTCGTCAACGAAATCTCAAAAACACTAAGATTGGCGGCAAAAGCGGCCAATCGAGTGAGGCTTCGTTTTCCCGAGCCTTGGACACCAACCAACAAAGCGTGTCCACCGTCCATGCGTATAATTCGGTAGATGCTGCTCAAATGTTCCAGGGCGTCGTTGAAGAGGACTAGATTAAGCTTTCCTTCGGTATCGTTGTAAGATTCAATTAACTGTTTAGATCGAAGTAATTTGTTAAAATATATGTTTGATATTTTCTGTTAAGATTAAAATTTATTTGAACTATCTCCTTAGAAATTTCTTCCATTAAATATTCACATGCCAATTATTTACAAAGGGATGAAATGGTTTGATGAAACAAAAGACTATTTTACGGTTATTAATCATATAGCAACCAAATTAAAAATTGCAAAATTCACGTACATCACATTTCAAAAAAATTGTATGTATAATTCGGTATATTTCTCGACGAAATTATATTTGTCTAATTACATTACTAACAAATATTTTTATGTATTATTTTAGTAATGTATTTAATATTGCAACATAACCAGAATTGCAAGAAAAACATATAAAGCGTTCATTTTGACAAATTATATTATTTATATATAGATAATTTTGAAATATTACATTTATTGTTAGATAATGCAATTTATTCAATTAAATCAGCATGGAATTCATCCATTTTTAATCATGATTTAAATGTATTTTTTAAAAATAAAAGTCAAATTAAAACCTCTTGAAAGATAGCTTGAACGACATCATAATCTTGCATATCTTCATAAACGTTGGCATCTTCGTCCGACAGTGAAGACCAATAATCTCCGAATAAAAGCGGATTCACTAATGCATAATCCATTTCTTTATAGAAGTGCTCTTTTATTTGTGACATTAGTGTGTCCTGTAGCGAAACGAATGTATGGGAACAGTTATTATATTATTTAAAATTATAGCCCCTATTAATATTGCTTTTGCTGACAAAATTCTAAAAAAAATTAAATTATTAAAAAATAACTTTTTGTAATAAAAATAATCTTTTTATTAATGGATGGATTTATATTTAACTGTGCTGGTATTTTAATAGGGCTTTTTTATAATATTGTGTAAGCAAGCATTTTATATTAATATAGTAAAGATTACAGAAATAATGTCATTGTCCGACACGGAAATCATACGATCGCCAAACACTCTTGTACACTCGTGACGCCAGAGTCGAATTAACTTTCGCTTGGACTCGTACTTATCGCTGGCTGTGAGACAGAGGCCCTGGAAGATTTTCGATAGGTCCCTGAGGTTGAATGTGTAGTGAAACTTGGCAGGCGTGGGCATCAGTCGTTTCTTTACAAGACTGTTGGCGGGAACAAGGAAAGAAGCGATGTCAAATATTAACAATATTCAGAATATAATGGTGATTTAAATTATCAGAGAAACTTTTTGTAAATTCATTAACTTCCGTGATTTTATTCTGAAGCAATTTACATTTATAAACTTTACAGAAAACTTTACTTTCTTAGACGCATTTACACTTGAATATAAATAACATCAGGTATATTAGAACGATCTATCCAGCTTACTTATAAGTATTAATTGTGATGTCAGTTATCCTATCAACACAACCACGTATTTTTTCAACAAAATTCTGAGTGTGACCTTTCAATATTGATCCAAATATCCGTGTTAGCGAGGTCTCACTCGGAGAAGCACAGTGATACATAGAGAAGAGAGAGAGAAATCGAGGATCCACGTCATTCCTCCCTCCTCCTGGCAGTCCCATAGCGGCCAGGAATGCCAGACTTTTGAGGTTTTTCCAGAAGAGCTCCTTTTCCCGGTCATACATGCCTCTCTTTTCTACGAGGAGTTTGAGGAGAGCTATTGGTTGTTGAGTACCATATTCATCCACCTATATATTGATTTACCAAGAATAATGTATTATTATCAACACCTTTAGTCCAAGCCATTTAGAATTTCACAGAGAAAAGAATGCAACACTGCCAATCTCTTCAGCTTTGATTACCCATTAGATACCTTTATAACATACTACAATTCTAAAGGTCTCAAAATATGGGGTTATCTTCAAATCGTACAGTCACGATTTTCTCCATTTAGCCCATGGTAAAAGGCGGGGAAACTTAAAAACCAAAAAAATAACTGCATTATGATGCATTTTTGATGCATAAATATATTACCAATAGATAGAAACATTTATATAAAGTATCTAAATACATCATTATTTTTTTTTAAAAAATGTCCATATATGACATCATAGAAATTTTTTGGTAATATATTATATGCATCGCAAATGCATCATAAAGCGGTTATTTGAGATTTAAAGTTTCTTTTGCTTAGTCAAATTGGTGCAGTGGACCAAATAGAGGTGAGATTGTCTATGTGATTTTAGACCGTCACCTCATATTTTGAGAGTTTTAGACTTTTGATATTTTATCTGGTATATGTATATTACTGTAATCAAATCTGAACGGATATGTAGTGTTGCAGTTTTTCCTATCTGACCCATTGAGGCTAAATGGCTTGGACTACTTTTGTGGTAGTTTTATCGTCTGTTACAAACATTCATGCTACTTTTCTGCAAAAATGAAAAATAATAATTAAATGTTAGCTGTTACATATATGTTACTGCAGCTAAGTCATTGAATTGTATATAAAAGCATTCTTTTTAATTTGTTAATAAATCTAATATTAATGTATTGTCTGTAAATATATTAAGTAGTGATCACACAATTGATTATATTAGATTTTTACCTAACATCTTCATAGATGGTATGTTTAATTAATAATTAATAATCGATAATTACAGATTACATTTTTCATTATTAAAATTGTTTTCCCGACCTTTGGCATGTTCAAATCGTCCACGAAAATTAGCAGTGTCTTTCCAGGTGTGGGTCCGTACACCCCCTTGGCCCACTTCTCTACATTACTCTCCAAGTTTCGTTGGACGTCCATAGAGGATGTTCTCGATGAGAAGTTGATTTTGAGCACGGAATTGGTGTCCGAACTGAGTGTACGAAGAAAAGTAGTCAGAGTGGCAGTCTTGGAAGTTCCAGTTTCTCCAATTAAAACAATTGGGTGGTTTACCTGGACGTGGTAGACAAATACTTGTATGCTAATTTTAAATAAATATTTTTCTAAGAACCGTACAAATAAAAATCAGATTTTTATTGGAATATTTAGCCATTTATAAAACAGAAACGAGAATTTAATTTATTATTATTAAGTCAACGTAGATCCACCAAATAGTAAATTGATCCTATAAATGTTGCGTTTATTGCTAATTCCTAAAGGTTTAGAAATTGTATAGTATGAGGAAATAACTTTTTAGATCTAATTTACCGTTGGTTCTGAAAATAGAAGTATAAATTAAATTATACATCATCATATATTTATCGATTCGATAAAAGACACTGATAACAATTTTAATCTCGTTTAATTTAATTTAATTTCATATATGTATTGTTATTATTTTTGCATTATATCTACTTTGGATATATTGATATAATCGCAGCAAACCTTGATATGTTGATTTAAAATCCAGACAATTTTAACAGTCTCAACAGTGGGAACAAGAATTTCAGTGAACCTCATTGTTGAGTCGTGCTTGTATTCTGGGACTAGCTGCTTCCACGGTATCCAGCACTCCTTCTCAATGTCAAATGTATAATCTGACAAACGAGATTCCAGACTGGGTAAGAATCCTGAAAGAACAACAAGTCTACTTTATGATAAATTAATTCGCCGTCAATTAAAAAATATATTTTAGTAAGTTGACACCCACCCGCCTTAGCGAAGATCTGGTCAGTCTCATTTCCATCAATGGGCATTCCGGTCAGCTGTTTCACTATTTCATCAAAATGCTGCTGATCTTTTTCAATTAAGGCTGCTCCGAGAGACCACAGAATGCAATTGACAAAGACACAGTCGATCATATCTTCCTTCTCTTCCACAATCATGGTAGCCGGATCTGTCAATTGCGAATCCAGGAGATTGCACAGTTGAATGACAAGACTGAGTGAATTCTGTGGCACCACGGCTTTGAGACGTTTTCCTTGTTCCCCATTGACGGTGCCTTCGAAGATAAACTCAATGAGTATGTGAATGTATTTGGTGTAAAGTTTGGACATTATTTCTTTAGCAGTGTCGTTAGGAAGTTTTGATAACTGAAAAATATTTTGTAAATTAAAGAATTATAATAAAGTAGAGATTCTCCCTACTATTCATCACACTCTTTAATAGGTATACTCCGATGTTCATAGTTTACAGAAAAAAGAACAGTTTTGATTTGTATTCCTGGTAAGTATACTGTATCACTTAGACCCATTTCTTCTTCTCACCCATTTAATCCAGTATGGATCGTATCCAAGATCCTTGGGGTCCACGTACACCATACCGCATCTGGACACAGTAGCCGGAGAGGCATACTGCAAATCTCCAACCTCAAAGAGAAGGGAACAGTAGTTCTGAAGTCGAATGCGCTCTCCATTGACCAACGTCAAGAGACGATTATCATCCATCACAGAGTTCATGTTCTCAATCCAAAGGGCATCCACGTCACCGTCAAAGAGCAAATAACGACGTTCCTTCTTCTCTATTGGACCATTTATTTTGCGAAAAATAGAGGAGAGCAGACCGTCTGTCCAATCTCGACTGGCGGGATCCAGAAGTCCGTAGAGTTCGTGGACGGTGCGCTCTTTAGGGTTCAGTGTATGAAGTTTGGTGGGGAGGCCCAATCTGCAAGAATGTAATCGGGAATAATTCTGAATAATACATCTATTTTATTAAAATCAATCCTAATGTTAATTTCAAGATACATTTGAGGTACGATTAGGAATTAAAAGCTCGAATAAGAATTTTATAAAGCGGAATACTTGAAAAATAATTATAATAAATAGACATAAATATTGTATTCTGAAAAGTGGAATACTTTTGGTGTTATTGATATTTATAAAGTTTTTCCAGTAAAAAAATTATAAATTTAATAAAAGAAGTAAAACTCCCATGGATTTTTTAAAATTAAATAATGATTTAAATGTTTCTTACTTAGTTTGAGATTCACAAAGACTTTGGATGACCACCGTTTTCCCGCCACATGTGGGTCCTACAATCATCACGGAATGGCGGGTCAGAATAGTTGAGTAGAACTGCACAATTTTGTCAACCTTACGAGCGAGAGAATAAATTATGTGGATTAGTGAGAATATTCGTATTGAGAGTTTGAATAAAAGACGTGGCAATAGTATTATCCAATCCTCCCACCTGTTTCTCGACGACAGTGTAGCCTTCCTCTAGCAGAACCTCCTGTGCCACTTGAGCCAACTCCTCATGCGACACAGAAGCAATTATTAAACCCGGGAAAAGATCTGTGATGAGTCCCCGGAACAATGGGACGTCATCATACACGAATTTTGGAAGGTTGATGTCTCGCAAGGCGCGCATGAGCAGCTTCTCTTCGGAAAGGTTGGGATTGGCACGTCGGATGTCACCGGCCATGACCAGAACGGCTTTGAGGGCGCGCAGACCAAAGTCGTAGTGGTGCTGCTTGGAGAGTTGCTCTCGAGCCAATTTGTACATTGTGGTCATCTTTTTGGCCAGGTTCTGTTGAAGCCAACAAATAATCACAATAATATAATAAATAACTAGTTGTTAGTTGTTTTATTAGTTGTTATTTTATGAGTTTTAATTAATTTTAATTAAAAATAAATTTTTCTTTTTTCTTACGTTATTATTATTTTTTATGATAACACATGTTTCAAATTTAGTTTTAAGTTAAAATTTAACTATTTTATTAAAATTAAAAATCAAAAATTATCAGAAATTGAAAATATTTGAAATTAGTATTTTAAATTTTATATAATATTTATTACTATTATTTTTTGATTATGGTATATACAATTGATTAGTAATTATAGTTAAGTATTTCTATAAAATATGAATTTAAAACTATTATAAAATACAAAACATCAAACAGTCAATCATTAAAACTGAAAAAATAATAAACTTTAATTTACTAACCCTTGCAGTAAGGAACCCTTGTGAGAATAACATGATCTCGCAGATATACTCAAGATCGGGAACTATGACAACCACTGGGCGAAAGAGAGCCTTCACTGATTCTGGCAGTTCTGTTCGGCCGGCATATCCAGGATTCATTGTTATAAAACAACCAACACGACTGTCTAACTTTATTTCATCCCCTTCAAACTGGTGTGAAATTTTATAAAATATAGGTACTTAATACGAACAATAGTACCCAATTTTTATATATCGAGAATGATTGTTAAACAATACACAAAACAATATATATTGAAAATCTTTCTAAAACAAATCTAATTTGTAATCCTGAACAATATAAACTATTTTTAAATTATTTAGAATGATTCTCGAACAGTAGAATTTACGTTTTTTAAAAACAAAGTCTCACATTAAAAGAGTGTAAATGTAATTAAAGTTTCTCAAATTATTATTATTGCTGTATTTTAGGTTATAAGTTAGGAATACTAAAAACATAACTTTAAATAAAATTATAAACTAGAAGAAATGCATAAACAGAATTTGTTTCTTAACAAGATAGAGCTTTCGTGTTGCGTACCGTAAAACGTTGAAGGTTCATAGCTAGAGCATTTTGAATAGTTTTTATCTGTGTGGAGACAACAGAGAGGACAGAGACATCTATTCTATTGAACTCATCGAAGCAACCCCAGGCTCCACACTGACAGAGGCCCGATAACAATTTCCCGAAAGACTGGGAGGGTGATGTCATTTTCAGAGAGGATAATTTTTAAAATTTTACAAGTTGAAACAATTACATAAACAATTATTTATTAAATGATCGTTACTCATTTATTAAATATTTTATGACAAAGAAAAGGAAACAATCATTGCTAGAATTATATTATTGTAAGGATTATAGTTATCATTACAGAATATGTCATTTTATAATAGTGAAATTGTAATTATATCCGCAGTTGAAACTAATTCAAATATTTATTTTATTAATTTACATGTAGTTTTCACCTTAAAGTCCATGCCTTCTCCACAGTTGGTGACTACACACAGAAGTCCCAAAGCTTTGGCAAGATCTTTGGTGCTCTCAGTCTTTCCCGTTCCTGCTGGACCTGCAGGGGCCCCTCCCAAGTTCATTGACAAAGCCTGTTAAAGTCAGAACAAAGTCTGTCTTAAAACAATACATACGGCTAAACCCATGTAAGTATAGGTTCAGTTACCAGCAACTTAAATTAATATTTAAAACATTTCGACATCTAAATTTTAGATCACACCTGTGTTAGGGTGAGATAGATTCTATCTGTGAGCGGTGTTATTACAAGTCGTCCATTGAGACCAAAGTATTCGTTGCCATAACCAAACTCTCCTGAACACTGTCGAATTCTCATCTTGTCCATCTTTTTCACCCAGTAGAAGCGAAGTTGAGACTCCCACTCGAACTCATCATTCTGAGTTACACTGAAATGAATCGATATATTTTTAAACATTTATACATAAATATCATTTCAAGTGGTTCAATTTATTATTATACCTATCTCTGATAAAACTATCGACAATGTCCCTTGCATGAACATCAATGATCAACACGGTCTCGAACTTCTTCATGTCGTTCTTACCCAGACCCCCACGAACGGTGAATACAATGCCGGTTATCTGATCGGCCATCTTCTTTGCGAAGTCCTTCATGGCCGCCCGTTTCCCTTTTCGAATCTTCCTGAAGACATCTTCGACCTCCCAGGTGAACCAAACCTGCGTGGACGCTAGCACAACCATCCCCTGATAGTCAAAAATCCAATCGGTACGTGATTTCCTATCGCAGTAGTAGAAGATAGCAGTTTTGGTTATGAGATAGTTGCTACGCCGCATCTCTGCCTCCACAGCGAGCATCCACTCCTCCACACGCCCTACGATGATGACTTCATAACGGAAGTCCATCACCTCACCCTCTGCAGATATCAATGCTTGGACAACCTTGTCTTGGTGGATGTTGGAGACGATTCTCAGACTGCTGATATTGTCAAACATCTGATGTAAGGAAAGGAACCAAAAAAATGAGTTTATAACAAAAATTTAAAAGTACTTTTTATTATCTATCTTGTTTTATTTCATTGAATAATTTTTGTTCAACTCACACGTTTCAAATTTTCCTTTTTCATAATATATAAAATGTCTAACTTGTCGACTTTTAACTATATTAAAATAATATTTGTATTATATTTTGCAATATTTTAAACAAAAAAATGTTATAAACATAATTATGTTCTAATCATAATAATATGTGTTATTAAATAATAGTACCTATGTATAACTAATTTACAATATAGAAATATATATTAGTATTTGAAGGACTCTGTTACTTTGATAATGTGTTCCTGGATAACCTCTGGGTCTTTGCCTCCTAGAATACTCAACAGTTCATCGTCAGAGATGAAGAAGAACCGCGGGAATGCATTCCTCTTGGAGTCGAGGTATTCGTTGAGGGCTTTTTGACAGAGATCTAGTGATTCCTGAAGACTAAAAAGCACTTGGAGTCGCTTGTCAAGCAGGCAACATGACAATACATGTGGGTTGGACATGGTCTGTTGCATGATCTAAACGAAGAGGAGATGATAATTCTATATTTGTTGTAAAACCTTTTAGTACTTTAATTTAGTTTTTGAATTAATGGCATTAAATTATAACAATTCTGCATTATGTATTATAAAAAGGAAAACTTACATTTCGAAAACTTTTATCAACTTGTGCGAATCGTTTTGCTTCATGTGGAAGTTGCGCTGCAATGTCCCCAGCCATGAAAATAGACTCAAGATACATCCATTTCCTCTGGACAACCAACCAGGCCTTTTAAAAGAAATGGAAAGATTAATTAAACCTTAAAATACAACTTTACATGCAGTAATCACTTCATCTGGAATTATAAAAACAGATGTAAAACAGTTATTCTATTTATAGCATATTTAAATATGAAATGAAATACTTAAATACTTAAAAATATATATTAATTTATCACTTAATCTTTAAGAATATGAAAGTTTGACATTTCACAGAACTAACATCAATGGTATCGCTGGCCTGAGTCAGATCCTTTTCCCATTGTCGCACCACAGTAAAGAACGGAATTGCAAACCGACTACTAGCCATAGACTGCAGGTTGACCATATGGTCCTCCAGATACTGTTGAATGGTGTCCAAACATCCCAGGATAATGGCTTCAGTGCCAAGTCGCTGGTAGTTGAACAAAGAAAACTTCACATCTATCCAAATGGATTTGATTTCTTCGATTCCCTAGAAAATTTAATAAAAGTGAGAAATCATCAGTCATCCAAGTTTTTAAATATATATAAGTATTTTATTTGTAAGTAGTATGTAACATAGGTTTCAACCTTTTCAATTTGAAGTTCACGTTGAGCATTGCCGACAATCACAGCGATCTCATCGGAAAATCGATGAATCTCCATGGCAAAAACTCCTTCCATTGTAAAAGTGGCTGGATCGATATCGAAACTGATACCAGTAGTTTCCATGAGCTTTTTCCAATGCCTGACGAACAAAATTAGACCGTTATCTTTCAGTAATTTTTTTAAATTTAGGAATTATTATACTTAGTACCTATGGTGTAGGTAAGTATGTGCAAATATTTGCTAAATACGATTATGTTAAGGCAGCCTTTTAAATGTTTGAATCAATCAGAATTGATTGATATTTACCTTAATGTATTTTTTTGATTGTTTACATAATCAAAAGTACACAAATGTATTTAGATGATAACTCAACCAAATATATAGCAGAACATCATTTAATTGTAGTACCTGTCTCTAAGGGCATCATTCTTAAGGTTCACAAGCAACTCTAAAGATTCTGTGAAGTTCTTCATAATCCCAAGAAGAGCTCGTGACGCAGGTAACAATCGAATTTTTTTGCTAAATTCCTTGAATTTGTCATTGAATTCCTCCATTTTAACCTCCATCATCTTTACATTGAGATCCTTCCACAATACACAAGACCAGTCTTGCCGAATGTCTTTCTGTTCGCTGTAGAGATCATAGACTGGTACCAACTTCTCTAGTTCAGCAGTCACAGCTTTCAGTTCAGGATAGGTAGAAATCGGTAAATCCAAAAGCCGCTCACTCTGTAGAAGATCTACTCGCTCCGCATCCAACAAGGTGGATTCCTTGGAAAATTCCGCGAGCACACTGATGCCACGATCGAGGTTTTCCGTCTCATTGCCGGGACCTTGGAGTCGATAGCGGTCGATGAAGGCGGCCACTTTGTTACAGAAGGATTTGATAATTTCCGTAATGTCCTCAGCAAACCTCGCTTTAGTGGGCAAGATTTGCTGGGCACGGATTGCCACTCTCTTGACCATTTCGCTCCAATTGTTTAAAAGATTTTTTGATGTACTCCAAATATCAGGATCTAACTATCAACGATACAATATCATCCAATTAATAGTATTTAAAAATACCTTACGTTATCAAATGTTAATTTTTTCTTTCATAATATCAAAATACTTTGTGACTCACTTCTGAAAACATTTGCTGAAACCAAAAGACACATTTTAAAATTGGTATAATTATTTATCAAATAAAGAAAACGTTAATCACAGACTTCATCTCCATAGAGGCGAATGATTCGATACTTTTCGTCAATATCAACCGTGATATTGTCCACCGTTTCACTTAATCCACCTGTGATCTCGGCAATGTTGTTGAGAAAGTTCTTCATCTCATCCAGGGAAGTTGGCTCACTGTCCAACAGTGCTCTGCGAGTCTATTCAGAGAGATGTGTTTAAATGATTGCTTTAGAAACATTTTTCAGAAAGGTTTCGTCACAACATTTTATATCATAAGATACTCAGAATAATATTTTCTATGGGGTATTCTTACGGACATCATTTTCTCCAGATCATTTTGAAGTTGCTGCGCGGATTCTAGCAGAGACCGGAGATATAGACGAATCCATTCACGACGATGAGTCATCACTGACGCGTAAAAAAAGGTCAGACGAAGGGCGATGGATCCAGTCTGGATCATTTTGTCCTTTCCGATGATCCGTTCTATTGAACGAGTCTGGTGGATTATCGTGATGATTCGATGTTCGTACTGAGAAGTGATGGGTTTGTTCTGTACCCATTTTTCCACGATGTTTTGCTATACAAAAGGAAGAACGTCCAAGACTTGGATTAATAAAGGTGGCGAGAAAGGATAACGTAAAATTTAAAGAGTTAAATTGTTCTAAATTGTACTAATTCTATTCGAAATAAACTTTTCAATTTTCAGATGAATTTGGTACATTTTAAATATATCTTTGAATTATTATTACTTTGTCTTGTCTCCATAAACTGGAGAAGCGAGCAAGTCTCTTGAGAAAGCAGACCACGTAGTGATTTATGACCTTGACCTTATGATCGAAGGACGCCTCGGGCTCGTAAACTTGCTTCAGTCGCTCTATCTCCAGCCAATGTGAGAAGATGAAGGGCATGTCTTGACCTTCTACTCGAACAGGCGGACATTCTTCACAAGAACCACGCTTCCACCGAATAAAGAATCTGGTGCTAAAATATATTTTCAAAAGAGAATATTTCTGTTTTACGTTTATCCATTTTTTTCTATAATAACAAAGAAATCTATTGGAAATTTGTAAGATTAGATAAAGGTAAACTTAATAATTAAATAGTGTGTAATATTTTTATTGTTGAAAGTTGTTTTTGTGAATCAAGTTTAAAATAAATTTACTAAAATAGTTCTAAATAGTTAAAATATTATGCATATTTGAGGATTATCTAGAACTGAAAGATTAAGGATAAATCTTTATCCTCTACAAAATGACATATATTTGAATCATACTACCTCTCAATACAACCCCGAAGGCTCTGTCGTAACCACTTATAAAGATCAAAGACTACAGGATGAATGACAACATCGGAGTTGACCAAGATCACATCCACATAGAACATCATGGTTTTCATATCGAGACGATTTACAAACAACCACATGTTCTTCTCCACCATCTATGAAAAATAAATAAAAAATATCTAAAATATTTTTATACTCCATAGTTTATTCTGATTTTCATTAATCTGTTTTTTCTTTCATCGCTTACGAAGGGTCGGTGAAAGGAACCATCTAATGTTTTGCAAGATAACCCCCAAATGTTATGCAACCCCGAAATGTTTTGGTAAATGAATATCCATTTTTAAAAATATTTTAATTGCATCAGTTGATTTTATTTAAATTATAACTAAATTTGTATTTGTATTCACAAATACTCCGACTCACATTGTCAAATTACATATTGAAACAAAAGTGTAATTAAATGAAAAAAATAATAATTTAGTATTCAAATCAATTATTTTGATACTTTATATACATTATGCAAACTTAATTGATTAATTATTTGACCACCTGTATTAAATTATGCAAAATTCGGGTCTCATATTTGACATAAAGCCCTTGCATTTTATGACACTCTCCTGTCTTGGTCATATAAAGACTCTCCTCCAATCTCTGAAGGAAACTGCAAACTTCAGTATTGATCCGCCCGGATAATGAGCGCATGTCTGACTCTCGCTGAGTCTCCACGTACTCTATGAAGGCCTATTATAGCAAACATATATTAAATCGTTATGGTCGATACAATTATAAAGTTAAATAATCCAACGAACCCCATAGATCTATCATCAATAATGTGTATAAATATATAATTATAAATAATAATGAAATAATATAAATAATAAAAATAATAATATTCCGCTATATAACAACAAATATGCAACTTAAAAGTACAAATTATTTCAAATATTAATCATTTCAAACATTCTAAAAATCTAATTATAAGTTACATCTTCTATCAAAGATGCTACATTAAATTAATAAAGTTTAGAATCATTGTTTGAAGGCTTCAACAGTAAGCATAAGAAACAGTCATACCTTTGCAGAAGGACACGACCATGTTCCTGTTGACTTCCTCTTCTTGAACATATTGACTCGTAGCAATTTTTTGAGTACCTCTTCAATGCTATCCTCGCACTTTTCGATGTCACGAAGTCCAGCCTCCACACTTTGCAGAGCCTGGAAACATAAATTACGTTTTACAAATGTAAAACAGTGAAAATCCAAATAAATATATAAAATTTGTTCGAATGTATGTTTTAGTTCACTAACAGATGGAGGAAAGAATAATTAGCCGAAAGATGATTCCCAGAAGGAAAATCCGTAGAATATCGGATTAAATTAATGTTATATGATAAAAATGTTCTTAAATTTTTCATAACTTTCAAAACTTTTAATCAATATTCAAAAACTAAATTTTCATTTTGAATTTGGTCAAAATGTAAATCTGTATCAAAATCACAATTTAACTTATTTTATATCATTTTACGATCAATTAATTTTCATTTTTCGGAAAATGTCATCACATATTCACCTTCTCGCATTTACAGATGTATTCTTCACATGGTAGACTGTCCCAATTGAGCATCCAAGTTCCCTGCTCTAAGACCACGCAGAGTTGATCCATTCTATCTTGCAATAATCCAACCTAGTAAAAAAACAATAAATGAATCATATAACTCAACTTATTACTAAAAATTAAACTTTTCAGCATATTTTAAAAGCGTATATTAGTATAATCATTCTAGATAACTCCAAGAAAAATTAATTATTTAGTCATAAAAATGAAAAGTTAGGTATATAAGCTTTGTAAACTTGTATGAATGTTTTGAAAAGTCATTCATGTTTATATCGTTTCAAAGATTTTTTATAACAACGCGTAATATTAAAATAATTTTAAAAATAAAATTAATCTCTTAAATTAAAAGATGTATAGTTCTTTTATATCTGATAAAATATTTGAATATATTATAATATTACAACTAATTGGAAAATTTTTGTATCTCCGTTATAAAATGACGCGGCCACAATTTAAATTATTTAAATTTATTATATTTACATTATATTTATTGTATATACGTATAATGAATTAACACACATATCTAATTGTTGCTACAAAGTAAGTACTAAATAAAGTGATTATAAAAATAATTAATTAATATTAATAAAGCATACCTTAACTCGGTCCAATTTTCCGACAATTACATTGTATCGTTGATTTATGCGACGCAGTTTCAATACGGTGTGCGTAAACTCTTGTTCCTGTAAAAAAAGCATGAAATATTAATTACCACATTATTACAATTACAATGAATCTATAATGCCATTTTCATAGAAACGCGACTTATCTATGTTTAATGTAATTTACTATAAATAGAGAAAATTAATTTATTCACCTGCAAACCAAGAATCCGCGCAATCTCTGGGATTTGTAGATCCAGAACTTCCATATACTTAGATTCCGCAATGGCCAGCCATAAGCGTTCGTCAAAGTTGACTGTGTAGGCTTTGAAATTGAGGTTTTCCGCTAAATGTAAAACAGTAAATGGAATTGAAATATAAATTTTCATTCTATACAAATAAAAAAATACTTTAAAATCTTACGGTTTTGTAGTTCTTTCTTTTTCACCTGTGATGGCACTCTACATTGATCCCCCCCCGCTTCACAAGATGATTCCCTGGATGACAAGCTTAGACGTTTCTGTGAATGTTTCACACTATTGGATGCGGTTTCAAATGCACTGGGACGCTTTTCCACGGAGGAGACCTTAGCAACAGTTTCAATTCGGCGGAGGATTGGCTGATTTAACATTACGGAAATACTACCATCCATCTGTTCATACCAGGTAGAATAGAGGTCTATCTCGTAATCCCGTAGACATCTTCCTAACTTCATATAGCGTTCTTTCACCTTTAGCAGATACAGTAACAGTTAAAGCTTATCATGGAAAATGACTCGTTATATAATAACGTATATTAGTAAACTTACAATAATGCCATCAGTTGTCTCATAAATGTCCGCCTGATCACGGAGAAATCTCAAAATAGGGATCTTCATTGTTTCGAAGATGAGACGACTCCAGGCTATAGCTCCAGTGACGGGAGGGGCATAGTGAGCAATGATTGGGTTATCTTTGAACTCCTGAAAGCTACTGTCTACTTTCATCAGCTGCATATTATATAGGAGAGGTTAAATTTAAATATACAGGTGAATAGGTGAATATTCAGAAATTTTCAATTTTTCTTATATTGTATTTTACCCCAATTTTTATTCTGAAAATTTTTCATATTATTTTAATTTAATCTTCTTTAATACTAATTTAAACATATTTTTAGTTAAAGATAAGCTGACAAAACTCTATATATAAAATTTACAACATTATTGAAATATCGGCTTTATTACTCACTTCGGTGCTAAATCCTCTCAGAACATCCTGATACTTCTCTTTCAGTAGATCAGAAATGGCTTTTCGTGACTGAATCGCTTTCAATTTAAGCAGAAGATCGAAGGCATTGATAGAACTTTGTACATTGCTGAAATAATCGTTGATGAAGTTCTTTGCTGTTTGATCGATTGCTTCGACAGTTTCTTGGTAAGTTTCTCTGAGTTTAATCCAAGTATTTTTGTTATCTAGCCGAAATGGATCAACCAAATCCTAAAGAAAAGAAATATAATTTTACACAATGATGTTAAAAAATAGGAAATAGGAAGTTTTTTCCAAACAAATAATTGACAAACAATATATAACTCTTTATTTAATATATACTATTTACTACGTATAAAATATTCTAAAAACAAATTTACGAGATTTAAGGGTAATTCTTTGTTAAATTAATGAAACATTGTGCTTAAGGGGGAAACAGTATATTACTTGTCCAGTAACAACCCCAAAAAGACCATCAACCAGTGCGAGTACTTGGTCCAAAGATTCGCTGTCACCAGTGATATTCTTCAACTCTGGACCGAACAATTTGTAGAACTCCTTTGCACTCTGCAACCATACACACAAAAGGGAACGGAACAGTATGCTAACCATTGATATCGTATTTAACTTCTCTAGATTGGCAAACTACTAAGCTTTATACATAAATAACGTCCCGTATATAAAAACGTGCAAATCAATAGCAAACTGAATAAATTTAATTAAATTGACTTAAATAAACAATTCCCCGGAAAAAATATTCTTTTAAATATAGAATATTTGACAATAAAGCATATTAAGTATAACAATTAAAAGAAATTACTTGTGCAATATTAAATTAATCGATTTTTTTTACTAAATATATTTGTAAAATATTGGGCCAAACATTATTTCACCATTTTTTGCCCGTTTTGTTGACATAATATGATTTTTCTGATAAATATGATTAAGATATCAATTATGCAGATGCATAACTGTAATTGTCTACGACTAACTTTGACCATTTGGTAGATATCGTCGCATACGTCTCGCATATAATTGATTTCACCAAAGAGCAACTTTCTGTCGAACTCCCAACGATTGTCCTGGGCAGTTGTTTCGACAATCTTCCTTTCAGATAAATAAGTGTTGACGAAGCACTCAAGCATGGTTTTGGCCATGGTGGTGATCTCCATGATATAGTCTATCTCATGACTGGGGTATGGTGAAAAAGAAACACATTACTACTTCATTTTATAGAATTTGGTAATACTTCATTAAACATATAATTACGTCTAACATAAAGTTATTACATACTCCGGAAAAATGTGATTATTCTAAAAAAATTATTGCAAAAAATTCGTTACCCATAACATAAATTCTTTTTTTAAAATAGATTTTTTTATTATATGAATATTGAATTTAAAACATTTTATAATTCGCGGAGTGTGAATTCGAGTTCTTAGAAATATCTTTATTATTAGTTCGACTATAAAGTTGCAAGAATCAGGGAATTATTATCCAATCAATCAATAAACAATATACTTATAGTTGCTATTCCAAATTTTAGCCGGAATATATTTTTGCCAAAAAACTAAGAAGTTGTGCATCTATAATAACTTAAGAAGCATGATTTTGTTAGTTAGTTAATGTTGTTTGTTGATTTTAATTAATATTTACAAATATTGACAAACAGCTAATCTGTAATACTTACAGAAATAGGTCATGTATTTCTAGGACTCGGGATACTCTATCACACAGGGACCCGGCGATCATCTGCAACAATGGCCCCAGACGCTCGTCTTTATTGTAGTTTCTGGAGATGGTCCAGATTAGACGCAATGATTGCATCATTGGAGCGATCGTTTCCGTGACAACTTCAAAATTCGATCCGAATTGAACGTTCTTGAAATGACGCTCAACAAGAGTTAAGAATCTTTTACAGAAATACAAAAAAATCATTACAGAACGCAAATTTAATAAAACATGTTTAATTATTAAATTTCATTAATTAATAATTAAAAATTTCCAGATTATTACGAATATTCTTCAAGTTCCTAATTGAGCAGTTATTTTTGTCCTTAAAAGTTGAAAAATTGAGAATATTTTGACGGATTTTTATGGTATACAAAATGATATTAACAAGCGAGAGCTCGATTTTACCATAATGGTTTCACTTACCTTACATTGTCCTTTGCCTCGTACATAAGAACTTTTATATTTTCCAGATGAGTGAACCTTCGCTCTGTGATCCGCTCATAAAGATTTATAACACGGGTGACAACTGGAAGTTTTAATTCCTCCGCCATCCCCGTGTATACACATGAACAAGTTCGCCAATGTTCGACCTCGGTTAGGGGACCCTCGTAAAGATTAGCCTTGGAGCTCTGCATTTTTTTCGTTATTTTATCCAACTGATCAGCTAACATGAAATAAATTGATAAAATTATTATACACTTAATTGATAAATACGCACATAATCAAACCTATCAGACTTGTATTACTTGTAATTTCATAAAGAAGTGTGGATAAAAAGTTCATTTAATTCAATTCAATTCAATTTAATTTCATTTTATATTTAATATTTATAGTCAAGTTTTTTAATAGCAAAGTATTTTTAAAAGTATTTAAATACATTCCATAAAATAGAATTTTTATTTTAATAGAAAAAATATTAGTATATAGATACTAACTCCACTTATGAACGATTTGAACTATGTCATTAGACATTTCGACATCTCGTAAAACATCATCGTCTTCAGTTGGCAATTCAAAGTTAATCGACTCAAGTACGAAATGGCCTTCCAAGGAGTTGATAGTTTCGTCCATAACGCTGGCATACTTGTGAATGGTAACACAGAATTCATCTCGTGCTTGCTTCTTAAACTTCGGAGCACCCATTTTGGAAACATTTGTATTGGTGACATTTGTGAGAAGGCAAGAGCTAGACTCTGTCTGAGTTTCAAGGTCACCCTCCATGTTCAGCCGCCCACCCGGGGATACATTCACGCCTTTTTCCATATCGAAACCGGATATTTTAGGTGGTACCGGATTTGGAATTTGACCCATTCGTTGGGTGTAGTAAGCCAGCATTTGAGAATAAACCTACAATTAATAACTCTTCTAATATACTTATTATATTATGTAGAATGCTGAACAATTTTAATATTTTTAAATGTTTAGCTTCGAATGTTACAATTAATAATTACTAATAATGTGCATTAACTATAGTTATTAGCATCAATTGTTCATAAGCTTTAAGCAGTATTCATTTTTCAAATTCAAGATAATTGAATACCCGGAAACTATTGTGAAGCCTGGAAGTACGTTGTATATCCGACCTTCTAGATTTACATATTGCATAACCCTCTTTTTGTAACAGCTGATAAATAGGCGCTTTTAAATCGCATAAAATCATTATTAATTAAATCTTTTATTTAAATATTGCCTGAATATATAATTTTATATATTTGAAAAATTAAAACGTTTGTCAAACTTACAGTTTGAATAACTTTAGCATTGCAGTGAATTAAGTCAGTTTGAATATAACCAGTTTCAAAGTAGTTAGGCAAGGTCAAAATAGCTGCCTCCATGGATTTAACTTTGGGTACCTTCTCTAAATTTTCTCGAATTACGAAGAAGTAATCGTCGACGGTGTAGCGAATTTTAATCTCATCGTCAATTGGGGGCTTCGTTATAAACAGTTTAGTTTCTCGAAACTTACGAGTTTCGAACTAAAAATATAGATGATAAAGAAGGAAAGGTTTTATTAATAACTATTAATAAATTATCGCTATAATTATTCACAATTCCACATTTTGATTCTAACTTACCAAATAACCTCCTCCAGTAACGATTTCTGTATCCTCATCAGACTGATCAGACTGTTTCTGCAAAAATATATCATCTTCTGATGAACGACTTTGATTAAAATATTTGAAGGTTTGTTCTACAATTTCATCCTCGTGGAAAAAGATTAATGCGTAAATATCGTCGAAACTTTTTGAAGCGTGAAAATCTTCCACAAACCACGTCAATGTCTTGGCATTCTCACCGTTATTTCTGGTGAGAAAATCTCTGGTTGCTTCTTCTTTTAAAGGGCAGTTAAATGCCGTGAGAGCCTGATTTATTAAAAACAGAATTCGATAGTCATCCATTGTGATTGTATTCGATATGTAACATAATTCTATTTTATATTATTGAATAGGTAGTAGTCGGAAAAGGCATAAAAACTGCACATTCTTGATTTAAATTTAAAAAATAAAGGTTTTACAAATATTCAAAATGGTTTATTATTTTTAATAGAGATATTGATTTATAGAACTATACTATATAGTTTGAAGCATAGATATATATATTTCTATTGTTTGATGTGAAAATATCATAGATAATTATATATATACTTTGTATACTTAAACAAAGTTAGATAGTATATCTATGGAAAATATTAAAACTCATTATCACAGCATGTTCATAAATAAATTGTTGTTAACCAACTGAAAAATAAAACATATTTTCATATACTTTTCTTAAAAGTAAAAAAACAACAACGTTACTACTGATTGACTCAAACTCTGTACCGCCTGTGTGAACGATATGCATTGTCTAGTTCTGTGACGAGAATGTAAAAGGGTGGTTTGGGATCGTCAAAGGTTTTAACTCTGATGTGGTGAGTCGCTTGGCAACGTTGGAGCCTGTGTTGAAGATCTTTGTCTTCCTCCCACATCTTCAACACAGCACCGAAACTTCTTCTTCTAGTTCTGGACCGGAGAGTCCCCGGCCGACCGCTGTCCGCGTCCGATCCTATCGAGGAATTTGAGGAATTTTGTGTGGATTTTTGAAGATATCATTGGGGTTGGGGCTGTTAGTGTCGCAAACTAAAACTTGTGCCATCCTGTGTTGTTCTTTACAATGGCGTCAGCTTTTTTATTCCTTTAAAAGGCATTAAAACTTCTGTTGATCATATTGTAGATGGATAGATGTACATGACTAAGAACCTATTGAATTATTAGTTTGATTAGATCATAGATCCTTACACTATGGCTTAGATGATTTTATGTTCAAATTATTATAGTGTGAGATATATAGCTATATGTAGATATATATCAATTTTCGATAACACATTATTATAAATATTCTCACGAAACGAAGAAGAGTTTTATATTTTAATTGTTATTTATATATTTATATTTGTAATATAGTATTGATACAGTAGCAATTATATGACAATTATTGAATTATTACCCATTTTCCCGAAATTTGCAAAGTTTGACTTTTCAATACGAGGAAATCTATTTTTTTCTAAGCATTGATTTAAAAGTTATCTTTTTCCTACGTAATCCATCTATGGAAAAGTTCTACTTTTCCGTACAACTTTTACATTTCCCTACTCATTTTTATTGACTAAGATGATCGATGATATTATTTAAATTATAAATTTAAAAAGTAGATAAATCATAGAAAATATAAGAATTTCATAGAATTGTTGTAAGTATTCAAATAACTACCTTGATATATGAGTATATTAGCCTGATAATATAGATGCATAGAAAAAAACTACGTTCCTTCATTGGAAAATCACATTGGAGAGATTATACTTTATACTTTTCCAATTTCAGGGAAATAGTCATATCCGAGAGAACGGAGCGAGAGGTTTAATAGACATATAGGAGTATTGTTTATCTTCTATTTTGAATTTTGTTGCATAACAATTTAATCAATTTTATTCTTATCCAAATTTGTTGTACAAAAAATATCAAAACCATTAGAGTTTGAACTCTTATTGATGCATTGCATTATACATTTTTTTTCGATGGAAAATCGTTGTATTTCTATGAAGTTTGACTAAATGGGTAGACAAAGAGTAGTATTATATATTTTAATTAAATTAATCTTTTAGAGCAACTTTCTATAATCAAGCAATTTTAAGATACGTAAATTGTATGTAAAGTATAATTAATTACATTTATATCAAAAACTGTTTCACTTCTATTATTTCTTAAATCATTATTTTGAAAAAGATTATGGGTAGACGAATAAGTAGTATTAAACTGCATACAGAATCAATAAGAGTTGAAACTCTATATTTAATTATTCTATGATCAAAACAACGTACATTAAAATTTAACAGTTTAAAATGGGTATAACAACATTGTTCAGAGGGATAAAACAGGGTTCATTTTTGCACAACCTCGTCAATCACTTTTCATATTGAATGTGCATCCTTCATGAATTGCGTCACGATTTCTCGACCTCGAAGTCCAAAATAGTAGACAAGACAAAAACCACACTTGTTGTTGTAGAATGGTTGGAGAAGAACCCGAAAAATACTCCTTTAAGTTGTCAATGTCACTAGGTTGGATTGCTTCATAGGAATTGTCTCCACCATCGTTTATAGAGTGGCATTTGCGCGCCGATATTCTGTACCGTACAGTATATCAATGGAGCGGTTCACTGTACTACTGGTCAAATACCGATGTATGGCAGGGCGTATCCCAACCAATGAGTTTGGTGCATAGGGTCTACCGTCTTTAGTCTTCAAAGAAAAATAATAATATCGGAGATAATCATTCAATATTTCAGGTTTCATTGTTTCAATATTGGAGGGAAACCCCTTTTCTGCCAGAAAGTTCTTGAATTTGTCCGCATTATTTTTGTCGAAAAAGCAGTCGACTTCGGAATGACATCCTTTTCTGCATTGTCCATTTCGGCAATAATCTCTCCACTGAGATTGCTTGTCTCACCTAACAGTTCATCAATTGGAGCCGCAATGTCATCACTTCGAAAATCTATTAGAGACGACCAATTCTGAAGTTTAATCTAAATGATATATTTGAATTAAAAATTTGATTAAATTAAATTGAATTGAAAAATTAAATGGAACATTTAATATTTGAAGAAACAATAGCAATCATATATAGATTTTTTTGTACAATATTTGTTGTGCAATAATCTATTAGCTAAATTAAAAAAATAACTTTTTCATGATTCTACGCAAGTTTATAGAAATTGATTTTTTTGATAATATTTCCATGTAGTTTGATGCACTGAAAAGTTGTCTCCATGAACTGAAAAGTAGTCCCATACATTGAAAAGTAGTCCATGCATTGAAAAGTAGTCCATGCATTGAAAAGTAGTCCATGCATTGAAAAGTAGTCCATGCATTGAAAAGTAGTCCATGCATTGAAAAGTAAAACGCCAAGTCAACACCATTATTTAATCAACAACGAAATTATATTTTGTGTTGATAATTTACTTTTATTGATCAGTGAATTATTGTATGTGAATCAAAGATATCATATGTAAAAAATATATGGTTCATTATATGCAATATCTATGAAGTCGATTCAAATAATCATATAGTAATTTGATATGAATGTTTTTTTTATAGATATAAACTAGATTGGTAACTAGATTTTTAACTAGATTGGTAATCTAGCTGATTGTTGTCACTTAGTATCGGTTTCTGTCGATCCTGGCAAAAATTCAATAATTGTTTATATGTATAAATTAAATATATATATTCTGTTAAAGTTATTTTCAAATTATTTAACCAATCACAACTCTGGATTTGCCATACACGCGACGCAACATACTTAAGTATAGAAATATTTTAGATGTCCAATCTAGTTCTATATTTAATATATAATATCTATGGCTTTTTTATATTAAATCACCATAGAAATCTTTTAATGTATGATATTTGAAAGTTAATTTAAATTGTTAAAGTTAAATTGTTTTCAATATAATTGGTTTTGGTTTATAATTGTGTATCAATGATTCTTCATAATATAAAGAAAAGTGATAATTCAGGTACCTACCATATATTATTTCTAAATTTTGCAATGTATTTTAAAAATATTGTTATAATAAATATTTTAATTTCTTTTTTTTAAGTCTAATTCATATTCAAATTTTTTTACTTCAATAAACAATTAGGTTAAATAAATTAATAAACAATTAAATATCCAGAAAAACCTTTTTAAAAAATACCAAATATAACAATAAGTATGCACAATAAGTTGACGACCAGTTGAGAACTTTATGTAATTTTCTAAAGTTCGGAACTTTAATTATAAAAATATAAAAAGTTCTCAACTGGTCAACCAATTCAGAACTCTAAAAATTATCTAAATTACGCCTTTTTCGTATTTTCCAAATATATTAATGCGCGGATTAATAAAAAAGAGAAACCGTTACTAAAACACATCAATAATTATTAAATTTTGATAAGCTAATAAGCTAATTATACATATAAGTTTTATATATAGACATATCAGCGAAGACAAAAAACACGCCGATATCCCTAAGAAGCGAGGTGGAAACAGTCATTAGAGTACTCTCCATTGTTATTATGTTTATTCCAGTACATTAAACCATTCTTTAGTTTTTTTACTGCAACTATACCATGTAATAAATTGTTCCGTTTCATTAATAGATTTAGCCGCGTTCTGTACAAAACCTTTTTTATTATTTAATCATTGGTTACTTTTAATTAAGGTGTGACTTCTAGACATTAACATTCCAATTTGTTATGTTACGTTATTCAAAATAACTATTACTCCGATGAGGCTTAAAATTATGAAATTATTTTATGCAGATTTCTATAATTCTAAGGAATTGTTAAATAACTTGTTTTATAACTGTTAATGAGTAATAATAGGCTAAAATTTTATCTTTTTGAATATTTTTTTCTAACTACAAGCCTAAATCTAAACCGTGCATACTCATAAATTCAGATTTAACATCTAAATTGGTATAATATATTTATATAGTAAATTATTTAAAAATATAATTTTGTTTAAATAATTTCAATTTCCTAATATCGCGCATTAATTTTTTTGACAAATACGAAAAATGACATAATTTAGATAATTTTTTATGTTCTCAATTGGTCGATCAGTTAAGAATTTTTAAATTTTTTTTTCAAAGTTCTCAACTGGTCGGAAGTTCCGAGCAGGTTGGGGTTCCTAACTGGTCGCCAACATTTACAAATTAAAAGAATTTTCTTGTGGAAAGATATTGATTGATTCGGTGTACTTCACAGTTTTAGTAGAATTAATGGCTAAACAAGATTTGCCCGTTTTTATTGCGGACATTATTTAATTAAATTGTGGATCTAGTTATTATTACAATATCAATGATTGCACTACGTTAGTTGAAATTATAGTGTTGCTTCTATTAGGTATTAATTTATTTAGCTGTTTATAGTAGGATCATGTTGGCAATTATAGGCTAAAATAGTTTCTTAAAATCACAGTTTTTGAAAATCACATGATATCAGTTTTTTTGAATATATTATTATATTTATATGTCGTTCGTATGATCGACATGGAATTATGTGTGCGCGCAATCTACTCAATAGATATGGGAGCTTAGGGATATTTTGGTTCAAATTCTTCCAAAAGCACCAAATTTGGGACGTATGTTGATCAAGCCATACTATTTCAATTTTTGAAAGCCACCTTTGGGTCATATTGGCAAAAATACAAAATAGCCGCCACCCTTCATTAAACTAGCCAATTTTTTCAGTCACATTTAAAGCGCAATATATAATCTTAAAATTATTCCTATCGCATGCAGTAGCGCACTGCCTTGAATTATTAGCAAGCCAAATTTTATGTTCATGACTATTAAAGAACCAACAAAGGACTATAACGACTTAAAATTAAGCGAAACTTTAGGTACCATACATTAATATCGTATTATTTTTATTGTTTATATTACGTATATATATTTTGATTTAAGTCACTGATTTAGATGAACATTATTATGATATTAATGATACCAATACACTTAGTTGATTATTGCTATACTTTTCATTGACAGTGTAATCCCACCTAAACATGTACGCAATGAGTTATTGCTTACATTTTTAAGTGGGATAACATATATATGTTATATATTCAACACTTGAGATATAAAAAGGCAAAAAAGGAATAATTGACAATATTAATTAAACTACAATATTATAAACCCCTAGCAAACAACAATTTTAATAAAAACTATGTTTCAATTAGTGCAGATGTTCATGGAAATCGTATTGCCCATCTTCTTGTCCAATTCCAGGGTGCGGGCATATTCATTTGTGAAATGCACCTTCTTGGAAAATAGATGCTGATTCGGATAAGCTAACCGACATTCTCTTCAGTGTGTTTTCTTTCACGGACTGATCGTATCGTTGAATGCTGCGATCGCATTTATGTCTAGTAATTAAACATATTTGGTCGTTCTGAAAACCATGATTTCAAATTGGAGATAACTGTTGGTCTCACACAGTGATTAGTGTATTCCAGAGACAATTGCGCTGATTGAGAAAATCTTTTCATCATTTCACCAAGCCATGCTTTTCCAACTACTTGCATTGTTTCGTACCCACACTGTTGACTCTCATCTTTCACAATTCTATTAAAATATACTTAAATAAAATAGAATAACACCAGACTTTTCCATGTTTAGGCGTAGCCTTTTCACAAGACAGTTGTCTTGACCAGTAGCATACATGTGTGCACACTTGACATCACTGAAATGTGACCTTGAAAAACCACCGTATGTTTTTTGAGGAAAATGACTTATTAAATAAAACATATTCCTAGCCATCTGAATCAAAAAAGAAGGAGAAATCACAAGGTATTATTTATTTCTGAGATTCGCGGCTGCGGTTGACGAAATGGTTATTTTTATGGTACCACGCACTTCTTCTTGCAATCTTTGTGGTGTAGTAGAGCCAAAATAATTTATTAATTTAGCTTGATCTCTAACTTGAATTATTTCAAATTTGTTGACTTTTTTAATAGTTTTTGAGAATTCTTATACTTTTGCTTTCAGCATACTATTTGTTGAAATAAACTCTTCTATTGTATTATGATGGCCATTAAATGGCGCCCCTTGTAAATGCTTAGGAATGGCAGTTCTTATGCACAAAAGGGAAGTAATTGTGGAGTATAATTCACCAATTTGTTTCTTCATTGAATAATAAAATTTTCTCCAATTTTGATTTAGAACTTCTCCATCCATGTCTTCAAAATTTAAATCTTTCCATTTTTCACTTGAAAACGTGTTACGTGTTGTTTTTGTTGATTTAAAGAGGACTCTGGTAACCCGTTTTCGTATTGGTTTAAGTTTGTGCTATCTTCGGATTCATATAATATATTGTCAAATATACTTCGATAGAAATCGATATGCACTAAATTTTCAAAATTATTTTCCATTACTAGACACCTTTAGTCCTTTCGTCAACGCAGTATAGAGATAATAAATGAACAGTATCCTATATTGTGACCCAGTCTATTTGAATATCCATTAATTTTCGCGGACAATAAAGCAATACTACTGAATTAATGTCTGCGAATTTACATTAAAAGATAGGATTTAAATTACCGCACTATTGCCTGCTAAATTTATGAAAATCGAATACAGAGTTTATTATAGAAATAAACAAAAACAAAACATAGAATTAAGGTTCATAAATTTTTTACATACAAATTCATTGGAAATCAGAGTAAAATTTTTAAATCGACACCAGTCTTACTCAAAATAGCGGTTGGATTTGAATACTGTTCCTCTGAAGAAAATTCCGTTGAGCCGTAAAACTTTATGATTTTTTTTGTCTTCGCCATTTTGAACAATGATATTATGATAAGTAGCACAAGTAGTATTAGTTTTATTACAAGTACTAGTAGTTTTATTGCAATCTGACAAATCTTACGTAGAGGCGGAATACATGCTTTTTGATAAATCGTTTGACATCTTGTACTGTTTTGTTCTGTTTTTTTTATATTCTGCTACATCATATTATTTAGTGTATGTTTTCCAAGAACTTGCTTGTCAGAGTACCAATATTCATCAGTGAACTGTTGGCATTGTTTTGATTTTGAAAGTGGTTTTTGGAAATTTACATAGAAATTGGGAGGTATTTTTTGAAGATACAGTTGAATTGCAGTGACACGACATGCTTATGGATGATCGGAAGTTGCGCAGAGAACGATATTTTTGTTGCTTTCATAATGTTGCCAGCTTGTTGATGGCTTGACATTTTTCAGCATCCGGTCTCATTAAATCGATAAAAACTCTTTCAGAGTCTTTTTCGAAAAAATAGATTCCTTTGTAATTCCACGAATCCACTTTCTCCCTCTAAAACCAAAATGATAAATCAAGTTCCAAAATATTTCTTTTTGAAGAATAAGTGGATTCGAACGATCAAAATATGATCTCATTTTTTGTAGATCGCTTTTCTCTATAGAACATGTACCTTTGTCTCTATTGTCTTGTTAATATTTAAATATTTGCCTATCATACATTTAAACATCAAAAGCGTTAAATTCAGTATCATGCATCATATTAATTGAACGACCTATATTGTACCACTAGTTTAATATTGGTGAATGGCTTCTCTGATGCAAACGAGACTGGATGCCGAATAGAGTTTACCATCGATTCGCTTTAATTTGCTGTACCAAAGACGCAACTATTGACAAAGACGCAACTAATTCAAATCATAAACATCTAGTTGGCATATTTTCGATATTGGCAGATTATGTGAAGCTAAAAAAGTTTTGAATTTATATACATATTACTTTATTTGATTTGCTCCTTTTTTGAATTCATTTCTTCAATCAACGTTTGTTCTGCAATTTCTGGATATGTTGTTCCATCATCAAAAAGATTAATATTACTAAAAGCAGAATATTGTTGGTCAGTTAAGCCAGTAAATTGATTATTATCTATCATCTTCTACTTCTTCTGTTAGCAGTGCCAAAAAACTTATTTTTTTGAAATCTAGTCCACATATTTGATTGCCTTTAATTTTTATTCATATTTATCATTTGGTACTTCATATAATATTATATTAATTAGTAATGAAAATCACTGCCTCATATAAATTACAATCTGTCAATTAATATTATATTTAAATTCTAAATTTTAACGATAATTTGATTATTTTCAATGATATTATTCCGAAATAAATACTGTATCATAATATCAATAGAATCTACTTTTTGCGGACATTAATGCAGATACTTTTAAAATGTAAGGTGAATCGTTGGAAGTAATTTCAGACTGATTTTAACACAGATTACAATTTGTGAATTAGCTTTTATTTGAAAATGAGTTTATAAATTCGTATAAATCAACACGTATATATCACTTTAATACGTATAGATCACCAGGAAATAATAAGCAAAATAACATTAACACTGTTAAAACAACACCAATTTATGCAGAGGTAAGAGGTCGTTGGATAGATGCTGGAGCATACTGCGTACCGTCTTCCTTACTTAACTCAGAATAAAAATATATTGAATACTAATTCAATATTGTCGATGGAACATTTTCAAAATGGGTATCAAGATTTTTATCCTCTAAGAATTTTCTCAATTTCCATGAGTGTCTCTGCATTTGAAATTTAGTAGACGCTGGAATTGAATTTTTTTCGATTTTATTGAGGGCCTCTTGTATTTTATTTTATAGATCGACAACTTCAATATCGTTTTCTATTTGTAAAAGATTGTTGTCGAAAGAATTGTTTAATTCATCTAAAAACCTTAAATTCGATTGATCGTTGACCCAATCTAGTAACATCCCATCCATTCCGGAAATCATTTGTCCTGGAACATTATTCAAGTTTAACAAACTCTTGGTCATTAGTTAAATCATAAAGTAATAATTTCATAAAATTTAGTTTTAATTATTTTATATATTCAAATGAAATATGAATTATCCATAAAGGTATAGATATAGATAAATAATACAGATTTATATTTATAGATTATATTTATTTTTAAACATAGATACACTGAACTAATACTATACGTGCCCTCTAATTACGGCATTGCTGACCTTAATTTCACTATAATAATATAACATTATCAATATTAAATATAATTTGAAATGAATATTTTAATCAAATCATAGACATTATATACGTATAGTGTAATATGTAGTTATAATCTAGTAGTTATTGTTTTTATAGTGTAATGTCTATGATAAAAATATTAATATTGATTTACTTCTTCCTAACAACTCCCTTGAGGCCATATTCACAAAGCGGAGTTTAAGGTGGATTTAGTAAACCCTGAGTTTATATTGAGCTAAACTCCGGGTTTAAAAATT